>PVJS01016459.1:0-37453 GCA_004027185.1 Glis glis | reverse complement strand
AACCTTTTCCACTCTCATTATCTCATGAGCATACAGAGGTTCCCAAAGCAACAGGACAGGTGACATTGCAACAGATTAAATGTAGAAATAGATATGAGGGTATAGCTATTAAACCCAAGGTAGAGCTTTGCAACTTTTTTTTTTTTTTTGCGGTACCGGGGATTGAACCCAGGGGCGTTCTACCTCCGCGCTACACCCCCGGCCCTATGTTTTTATACTTTATTTTGAAACCGGGTCTCACGAAGTTGCGGAGGGCCTCATTAAGTATTTGAGGCTGGCCGCGAACGCGGATCCTCTGATCTCCGCCTCCCAAGTACTGGGATTACAAGCGTGTGCCAGCATGCCAAGGCTGCAACTTTTTTTTTAACCTCTGATCTACACCCCCAGCCCCATTTTATTTTTTATTTTGAAACAAGAGTTTCACTAAGTTGCTGAGGATCTCGGTAAGTTGCTGAGGCTGGTCTGGAACCTACGATCTTCCTGTCTCAGCCTCCCAAATACTGGGATTACAAGCGTGCGCCACCACACCCAGCACGAAAATAGTTATTTTTCATCAAAATGTTATATATTGTTATGTTATACTTTATAATAATCTAATAAAATATGCGATAGGTCATTATATTGCTATAACATATAACAGGTTTATTACTTTTAAAAGAATTTATACTATTTTTAATCTGTCAATGTTCACTATGATAACTATTGATGGCTATAATCCACATAAACAAAAGCTCTTTGGGATACTCAATTTAAGGGGATAAAGTGATCCTAAGACCAGAGTTTGATAACTGCTGAGCTTCTGGGACCTAGAAAATTCTAGTTGAAATTTCCCTCTTTAGATAATGTTTGAAGGGGGGGGCATAGCTCTTGCTCTCATGGATCCCCAACAATATGAGGTCAGCAAGATCTCGCAGTCTGGAGCCAACTGGTCTTCATGTCAGCCAGACCATCTGGATTTTCAGACACAGGGAGAAGGGGTCTAGGGACCATTAACTGAACCTCTCTAAACCTATGTTCCAACCTGCCAAATGTTCTATCACCTCTCAGAATTTACAGGATGTGCAAGGAATAAAAAAGATCTGGCCAAAAGGGCTATAGACATCGCCAGGTATGGTGGTGCACACCTATATTCCCAGTACTTGGGAGGCTGAGATAGGAGGATCACAGGTTCAAGGCCAACCTCAACAACTTAGTGAGGCCCTCAGCAATTTAGTGTGACCCTGTTTCAAAATAAAACATTTTTTTAAAAAGGTCTGGAGTGTATAGCTTGGAGGTAGAATGCCTCTGGGTTTAATTCCCAGTACCCCCCCAATAAGTTATAGACATAATAGCAAAAATAAAAGAGCCTGGAGAAGGACGGGCAGAGAGATGTACATGCAGCACACCTGTGACCCTGCAGGCAAGGCTGGCTGCAGGTTGCTAGGCAACAGGGAAAGATGGGCATGGCATGGGTCTACATCTGCAATGTGGAGATGCCTTCTATCTCAAAGAGGATGGGCCAACCTGGGCTTTAGGCTACTGTTAAACTCCTGGATCCTCTACTTCCTGAGGACTGCCCTTCCTCAGGAGGCTAACGACCCAGTTCAGCTGCAGCCTGGACCCCCGGGAGCTCACAGGTGGGTCAGATTGCTCTTCAGGCCTTGCCCAGCCAGGACACTGGAGGGTAAACCAGCAGATGGGAAAGGGGTTGGCTCACAGGGCGAATGTCCCAGGGGTCTGCATGGGTCTGAGCTGGAGTGTAAACAAGCCAGTGGCAAGGCTCGGCAGGAAGCAAGTTGACCAGCTTTGATTGCTTTTGTTTGGTTTCAATTTGATTTTTGTTTTGAATACTCTGCAATCTTTTTAAGTCAGTAAACTTTCTATTTTAGATTATTATAGATTCACATGCAGTTGTAATAAATAATACAGAGATCCCAATACACTCTACTCAGCTTATCCCAATGGTGACATCTCGAAAACTATTGTGCAGTGTCACAGACAAGATCCTGCCATTCATACAACTGCCATCTTGTTCAGACAGTCGTTCTATATACACTCGTATGTGTGTGTCTCATTTTGTGCAATTTTATCAATGTATTTGTGACCATCAGGATACAAACAGTTCCACGACCACAAGGGTCCCCCATGGCGATCCCCTCATCTCCTTTCCTAAGCACCCCCATCTCTTTTTCTAAGCAGATCCCAACCCACTCCTATCCCTGCCTGTGGCAATCTCTAGGATTTAGTCATTTCAAAAAATATTACATAAATAGAACCGGATAACAGGTAACCTTTGGGGGTTGGCTTTTTCACTCTTATTATTCCTTTGAGATTGAACCAAATTGTCATGTGTATTAATAGTCCATTCCCTTTTGTGGCTGAGTAGTAATCCATTTTATGGGTGTGCCCCAATTTGTTTAACCATTCACCCACTGAAGAACACTTGGGTTGTTTCCAGTTTGGGACGATTCCATTCATGGACAGGTGTTTGCATAAACACAAGTTTTCATTTCTCAGAGGTAAATGCCCAAGAGTACAACTGTTGAGTCATCTGGTCATTGAGTTTTAAAGAAACCCTCCAAGTCCTCTCTGGAGGGATTCTACCTGTTTTCATTCCCTCCAGCAATGCACAAGTGATCTAGTTTCACCACCAGTACTTAGTGTTGTCACTAGTTTATATTTTAGCCATTTAGATACATATTTTGACTACTTTTTTAGAAGTCTGTAATTTAAAAGAGTTGAATTCACAACTACAGTGTCATCGTGACGGTCAAACCCCACGAGAGCTGGAGGACTACCTGCTTATTTTTCCCTCAAGTGGGCAAACATTTCATGAATACCTGCTCTGTGACAAGCCCTTATTCAGAGATGGATGAGAGACCAGCTTTGCCTTCTGGGAAGTCCCTGTCTGTCTCTATCAATCTATCTATAAATGCCCTGAATCTTCCCAACAACCTAATGAGGTAGGCATTATCGTCATGCCCATTTTCCAGTTAAGACACAGAGAAATTAAGTAACTGACCCAATATCACATGGCTAGAAAATGGAAGAGCCAGTCCGCCTAGGGTAATTAGGGGTAATTTTGACTCTCAAAAGATAAGTAGTAATTGGCCAGATAAGAGAAGCAGAGGAGCTGAGAGGGAGTCTGGCAATGTTCAGAGGCACATGGGGGGCTGGCCACAATGGAGGGAGTTCTGGGAAATTCACACCAACCTGGCCTGGAAACCAACACACACAAACATGGCCCCAAGAGGCCAGGGCTACCCAGACCAAAGGGATCAAGGGCGTTTGGGGGACAATGAAGAGCAATTAGTGTCTGTAAGCCTGACTTCATAAAAAATATCCCTGCAGTCCATATTATGTTTGTTGGTTTGGTTGGTTTTAGTCCACACCATGTTTTAAAATATCTTAATTCATTGCTAACATTGAAAACTTGGAGATTTTATATCCAATATCGGATTTTCAGCTTTTCTTCAAACATTTCAGTATCTGGCCATACTGGGCTCACGTAGCAACCACCAACGGGTGCAGAGAAGGGGTTCTCCCTTTGGAGTCGCCGTGCCCTCTATTTCACCACAGTCCCCGCTCCTCCCCAGGACTCACACCTGACCTGTGAATTGTCCTCACTTGCTAGCTCCTACAATCATTTGAGTTTGTAAGCTGTCTTAAGTAGAAGAGCAGTTTCCAAATATCCAGAGTTCCCATTTGCACTAGAAAAGAAAAGTAGTCTGGGCCAGGTGTGGTGGCACACGCTTGTAATCCCAGTACTTGGGAGGCTGAGACAGGAGGACCACAGGTTCAAAGCCAGCCTCGGCAACTTAGCGAGGCTCTCAGCAACCAAGTGAAACCCTGTTTTCCAAATAAGAAATAAAATCGGGCTGGGGGGGTATATCGTGGAGGTAGAATGCCTCTGGGTTCAATCCCCAGTACCACAAAAAAGAAGAAAGAAAGAAAGAAAGAAAGAAAGAGAGAGAGAGAGAGAGAGAGAGAAAGAAAGAAAGAAAGAAGGAAAGAAAGAAAGAAAGAAAGAAAGAAAGAAAGAAAGAAAGAAAGTAAGTCTGTAAGGCTCCCCAGCACAGAGCAGAACCAAAGTACAGGGAAGTAGTTGTGTGCACCCAAGAAGAGATAATTCAGTTAAGATGCTCATAGTCCCGTGGTTTTCTCAGGAGCTAGCAGGCTCTCCATCACTTGCTGGAGGACAAAATTTCCACTGGCATCAGGCTGACCTCAGTTTTCTATAAAATTTCTTTCAGGCCCAAGAGTCTATACAGTTACTCATTTCTTCATTATTATTACTGATTACCTATCAGGTAGGAGGTCCCCAAAACACATGGAGAGAGAAGAGAAGAATAATTGTGAGCTGGCATGGTGGTGCATGTCTGTAATCCTAATCCTAGTACTTGGGAGGCTGAGGCAGGAGGATCACAGGAGGCTCAAGGCCAGGCCAGCCTCAGCAATTTAGTAAGACGCTGAGCAACCTAGAGAGACCCTATTTTTAAAAAGGGGGGGCAGGGGGTATGACTCAGAGGTAAAATGTTCCTGGGTTCAATCTTCAGAACCACACACATACATACACAAAGAGAACAATCATATCAATCACTTACATTGTTAAAGCACTTTATGCCTTTTAAAGACTTTCCCAAGCCATCATCTCAGCCACGTGTTTCCCTAAGTGTGGAAAAAGAATCCACCCTGAGAGAGTTACCAAAAGTACAGGAATGGAGCCGGGCATGGTGGCGCATGCCTGTCATCCCAGTACTTGGGAGGCTGAGACAGGAGGATCTCAGGTTTGAGGCCAGTCTCAGCAATTTAAGGAGACTTACCTCAGAAACTTAGTGAGATCCTATTTCAAAATAAAAAAAAAATTTAAAGGCCTGGGGATGTAGCTTGAAGGTAGAATGCCCCCAGGTTCAATCCTTAGCACACACACACATGCACAAAAAGTACAGGAGGGGGACTTAGTACAACACAGGCCCACACAGAGAACAGCAAATGCCCTTTCGCTTCTTTTTTAATCTTTCAGATTTTCTGAAGAAGAAAGTGCCAGTCGCAAGCTAAGAGGCCCTGAACATCTTAGAACCATGCCAGTCTCTCTTGTAAACAAAGAAAAGTGGCCTCGGGCTCCTAGCCTCAGGCCAGCCACAGTACCCAGGATAAAATGTAATAACACTGTTTTTAATTCTGTGGATTTGTCTTCACAATCACTGTTTATGAGAGTGATGTAAAATTTCCTTTTTATTTCATTTTATTATTTGTGTATGTGTGCATAGTACTAAGAATTGAACTCAGGGGCATTCTACCTCTGAGCTACACCCCCAGCACTTTTTTATTTTGAAACAGGGTATCGCTAAGTTGCTGAGGCTGGCCTCAAACCTGTGATCTTCTGGTCCCAGCCTCCCCAGTACTGGGATTACAGGCTGGCACCACCATGCCTAGCTAAAATTTCCTTTTTTGGGGGGGATACTGTGGATTGAACTCAGGGCCATTCTACCTCCAAGCTACACCCCCAGCCCTATTTTTTATTCTTTATTTTGAAACAGGGTCTCACCAAGTTGCAGAGGGCCTCACTAAGTAGCTGAGGCTGGCCGCGAACCCAGATCCTCCGGTCTCAGCCTCCCAAGTACTGGGATTACAAGCGTGCACCACCATGCCCAGCTAAAATTTTCTTTTTAAATAAATCTATTTCAGTCTAAAACTAGCGAGAAAGAAGTAAAGAAAATTTTAATAATGACAATATTTGGTATTGGCCAAAAATATAAGTAGCTGACATTTGGGAAACCCGCCGTGCCACTGATTCTCATGACAAGAATCTTATAAGAGAAGCACTCGTACAAACTCCGTGTTTCATCTGACAAATATTTCTCAGGCATCTTCCACATGCCAGGACTGTGCTACAGGCTATGGATTCAGCAGAGTAAAAAGACAGACACGGCCCCTGTCTAGTGGATGGTGACAAAACAGGGCACAAGGGAGTGGGCGACATGTTCCTCAGATACGGAGAATGAGCAGCAGGGAGCCCTGGGGGCCTGATGCCCAGCACAGCGCTCCCCCACAGGCTCCCTCGAAGACAGAAGACGCTCACTGCAGTGCCCTCCCTGCCCTGGGCACAGGAATTAAGGGCAGTCGCCCAGCCCCCTGGAAAAAGGTGAGGACACTGTCTCCCAAGGGCCAGTGAAAGGGGCCAGAGCACATTTTCTCTGACTTTGCTCTCCCTGGCGGCCCCTCCGCCTTGCCCCTCTGGGTTCCCTGGAGCTGGGGCTCGGGGACAGCTCCCTGGCGGCTGCTGGTTTTCAGGTGACCTAGTTTCCCCCAATAGACCTGCACACCTCCTCCATCTGAGAAAACCCTGCTTGGTCTAATTAAAGAATTGCCTGGTGCTGTTAACAGCAGCTGGGCGGCCCCCGAGATAGGGCACTTGGCCTGGGTGCCGGGGCCATCCACAGAATCCATGGCTCCAATGGGCTGGGGAGCGGCCTCTTCGTGAGACGTGGGCACACCTGTCCACAGGTCCAGAGAAAGCCCCAGGTGGCAATGAGATCACAGCCCACACTGACCAGACCTGGGAAAGTGTCCTCACCGCTTACAGGGGATCCCCAAGGGAGGGGCAATGGAGGGAAACCAGCTGCGTGGGAACACTGAAACCCAGTGTGTTGTGGGACTGTCCAGATGGACCATCCTGCAGAGACTGGGCACGTGGGCCACAAGTCAAAAGAGTGGCCGGGCTGGCGAGATGGGATTGGGAGGCCCGCAGAGGCCGGGTCAGCTGAGGTCATCCTGGAAGTGTGTGTGATAAGAAAAGAGAAATCAGAGGCCAGGGGAAAGAGGGTGGGGTACTTAGTTTTTCCAACATCTGGGCAATGAACCAAAATAGTTTGATTGTGACCAGCAGGAAGTTTGAGGCCAAGGCACTTGACCCTCGGAGAAGCAGGAGCAGGCTGTGGAGGTGTCTCACCTCTTCCCCTAGAGTTGATCTAAACTATTGTCTGACAAAGTCCAAACTTGGTTCAGCTCGCCACATTTACTCACCCCTGCTGCCCCAAAGGGAGGAACACTCAGCTTGCAGCTAGGGAAGCGAAGGCTCCAGAAGGCTGGTCTTTCCTCTTTCTCTCTCCCCACCCAGTACTGGGGATTGAACCCAGGGGTGCTCAACCACTGAGCTATATCCCCAGCCCTTTTTTATTTTATTTTGAGACAGGGTCTGGATAAGTTGCCCAGGCTGGCCTTGAACTTGTGATCCTTCTGCCTCAGCCTCCCGAGTAGCTGGGAGTATAGGAGTGTGCCACTACTGGCCCTTGATGGGATGCAGAAGGAAGTCTACCAGGGCTTCGTGGGGAGGTGGAGCCAGGAAGTGGGTAGGACGCGCTACAGAACCCCTCCACCACCATCCTAAAATGAAAGGCTATTACAGAAGCATTGTTGGGAATGAGGATGCCTCGGGGAAACCAGCAGGGCACAGTTCTGTGGTGGTCTGTGCAGTTCCTCTATTATCATTCCCTGCAGAGCCCTGATTGGCCAGAGCTTATTAGCAATGGCCTGAGCCCAGACACAGTGATTGGATGAGGGGTGGGCATGTGTTCTGAGTTGGCCCAATCAGAAGCTCTCTCTTCCCCTCTATGAAAACTGGAACCACTGAAGCCCAGCTACTGCTGGAAGCCAATCTTAGATGTCGCCAATATTTGGGAGTGACAGGAGGGAAACAGGGTCTTTAACTAAGGAACCTCTGCACTTCAGCTGTCCAGGCCAACAAAATCTGCTCTATTATTTAAGCCAGTTGAATCAGATTTTGTTTCTTATATCCCAAAGCACCCCAACAGGGTAGCAGGAATAGGGACCCCAGGAGGATCATCTTGCCTGTAGCAAGATGAGTGGCATTTGTTGGGGCCTATTACCAGATACCTCCACTGCCCTCTACAATGACCATTCCTGGCCCTTCAGCTCAAGTGGAGGCCGGCCTCGAGGAAGGGTGGAAAGATCAAAGCCAGGTCCCCACAGCAGTCCTGCCCACTGAGATGGGAGAAGGCGGGCCAGGCCCTGCACTGTCTTAACTTCAGGGAGCTGCTGGTTGACACATCTTTGGATGCAAGCCTACTGCTTTGAGAAAAACAACACGAGGGAAGGTGAATTCAGATTGAAGAGTCTTTAAAACATGAGTCAGAAAGCATTTCAAAGTTCACGCCGGCAAAAGAAAGCGTTCTGATCCTTTTCTCTTCTCCAGCTATTCTCTCCGCAGTCCTGGCAGCTGTCTGGAGGAAGGCTGTGAGTGTTTCCTCCTCGTGTTTCCTGCACCATTGAGCACGAGGGGAAAAGGAAAACAAAACAAACAGTCCGGCTCTCCTCCTCGGAGCTCACGTGGGACCTACTTTCTCCGAGAGGCCGCACCCCCGCCCTCCCACAACACAGGTCTTTGAATAATAGCATCGGGTTTTTTTTTCCCCAGCATAAAGATGCTTTACTCATGAGCAAAGAGACTTCTGGGGCCCTTGGTGCTCCAAATATCTGAATTAGAAATTACCCTTGTCCCTCTGGCCCCACTCTCATGGGATTTTGTGCACTGATTGGCCTACTCACTCTGGGATGAACCTTCTAGTCACCACAGACAGGCCTCCTAGTTTTAAGTCTGTTGTGAGGCTCAGTCCCTTGGTCCGGCTCCTTAACTCGGCCTCTCTCAGCTAAGCTCCTTCATTTGGATCTCTGAGTGGCAGCACTGGGCTTGGCCCTGACCTGTTATTGCTCCCTGAAGACCATTTACAGGACTCTGTGTTTACAAACCAGGGAGGGGAAGCAGGATTCAAAAGCCACAGGCTCAACTAGAACAAAGAGTGATCATGCGAGGAATGCACCTTGAGCTCTCTCAGGAAGAGACTCACTCCCAGCCGCCCAGCGCTGGGATAATGCCCTCTGTCTGAGCTGGCTGGAGCTGAGCTCCACTGGGAGCAGAGGACCAGGCCTTCAGGAAAACCACAAGGGAACAGGTCAGCTCGGTTCCCAGCCCATAGAGAGCAGAATTAGGATGATGCACAGGCCACATGTAGAAGCAGCATCTGCCTGGCAGGAGGAGAACCACCTAATATTGACAATTCAACAAAGCCTAGCCATGGCAGGAGGCTGGGGTCCCCACCACCAGGAACTCCATGGCTACTCATGAAGCTGCCGGGAGAGAAGATCCGTGTCGGGTAACAGATAGGATGGGACCAGTGAGCCCAATCCCGACCTGGCTCAGAGATCGTCACATTGGGAGGAAGCATGGTGTCCTGCGTGTCTGTAGCCTCCATTTGGTAACTGAGAGGCGAGACAGCCTGTTCAGGACCGCTCCACTAGATGCGGCTGGTGCTTTGGATCGGTTCTGCCTGTGAAGGTGAGAAAGCCTTCTCAGGCTGGGTTCCAAGAAAACTCCAGGGGAGGCCACAGCCCACGTAGGTGAAGGAAACCTGTGAATACACCCGATTCCACGCTGAGCTTCTCCCTGTGAATCTGAACCCAGAAAGGCTGGCACGCTTGTGGGTGAGAATACCAGTGTGGGAGCTGGGTTGTGGCATTCACCTGTAATCCCAGTACTTAGGAGGCTGAGACAGGAGGATCACAGGTTCGAGGCCAGCCCCAGCAACTTAGCGAGGCCCTTAGCAACTTAGTGAGACCCTGTTTCAGAAAAAAATAAAAATAGGGCTGGGGGTTTAGCTCAGAGGTAGTGTGCCCCTAAGTTCAATTCCTAGTACCTAAACAGAACCAAAAACAAGAAAGAAAGAAAGAAAGAAAGAAAGAAAGAAAGAAAGAAAGAAAGGAGGGAGGGAGGGAGGGAGGGAGGGAGGGAGGGAGGGAGGAAGGAAGGAAGGAAGGAAGGAAGGAAGGAAGGAAGGAAGGAAGACCAATGTGGGGGCCAGGAACAGAGACACTAAGGACAGGCACATGTGCAGCTGACAAGATGTCTACAAACATCCCATGTGACTGTGTCAGTCACAGTCAGGGTGCTGAACCAAACAGCCAGTCTTCTAAAGAAGCTTATGCAATAGCTAAGCTCAGGGAAACAGGAGTCGGGTTACAAAGGTGGTTTCTCCAGGTTCCTGGGAGTGTGGTCTTCTACCTCCTCAGAGTCAGCTGGAGGGATCATTTTCCAAAGAAGGCCACCTGTGGCCACAGAATACCCACCTGGGTTACACGGTTATTAAACATGGGTTGTTAAACATGGCCGTTCACATTGGCGAGGCCTGGAGTGGCCTCTCTCCCTCCTCCCTCTCAGCATGATGCCCTGGACCAAGCTGTCCTCTCCTGTACCATCTCTTCAGTTGTCATTGGCTACTTGGAGGACGGTGAGGAGACGGATTATAAAGCCATGCATGACAACAGGAGGAATGCATGCTGTGACTGATCAGCAACATCAGGCACAGCTAACGGGATGGGAAGTGGCTCCATGCATACAAGAGTGAGATTTGTACTACATTGTACTTGCCTTAACTTGGATTTCAATATTTGTCTTTACCCCATTGATTAAAAATCCTCTTACCTTTTTCCCCCCTTTGGTGCTGGGGATTGAACCCAGGGGCATTCTACCTCTGAGCTCCACCCCCAGCCCTTTTTATTTTTTATTTTGAAACAGAGTCTTGCTAAGTTGCTGAGGCTGGCCTCGAACCTACCATCTTCCTGTCTCAGCCTCCCAAGTACTGGGATTTCAGGCATGTACCACCACACCCACCTGAAATTCTATTATTCTTAAACCTAAACATCTACAGTGTTATCAAATTGAATGGGAGAGCCGGGCATGGTGGGCGCACGCTTGTAATCCCAGTACTTTGGGAGGCGGAGACCGGAGGATCCGGGTTCACGGCCAGCCTCAGCTCTTTCTCTCTCTCTCTCTCTCTCTCTCTCTCTCTCTCTCTCTCTCCTTAGTGAGGCCCTCCACAACTTCATGAGACCCAGTTTCAAAATAAAGTATAAAAAATAGGGCCGGGGGCGTAGCACGGAGGTAGAATGTCCCTGCGTTCAATCCCGGTACCGCCAAAAAAAAAATTGAATGGGAGGACCCCTCAAATCCCAAGATGTCATCTAAGCCCCAACACAAAATCACTGTTGCCTCGATGGTAGACAAGAATCAAGAATCTCAGGCTGGCCTGCCTTAGAGGGTAGAAAGAAGAACTGTGCTCCATTCTGTGAAGGTGACTGGGTCCAGCTGCTAGGAAGCAGTATGCTGAGCCACTCCAAAAAAAGGATGACAAGCTGGGCGTGGTGGCCCACTCCTATAATCCCAGTACTTGGGAGGTTGAGGCAGGAGGATCACAGGTTTGAGGCTAGCTTCAGCAACTTAGTGAGATCCTCAGCAACTTAGTGAGACCCTGTTTCGAAAATAAAAAATAAAAGGGGCTAGGAGTGTAGCTTAGTGGTAGAGCACCCTGAGTTTGACTCCCTAGTAACACACACACACACACACACACACACACACACACACACACACACACGGATGGCAGCCCCTGTAGCTGACTGCCGCCAACACAGACCCTGGAGTGCAGGGAGATACCATGCTCTTGGGAACTGATGGGACCCATTCTTGAAGGGAGGGGGGCAAAGGCACAGCCGCCAGCTGACGCCCGTCTCCATCTAGATCCAGAGCCACTGTGTTCCAATCTTGGGCTCTACATCATTACCAACATGAAGGAGGAAGCGGACTCTGGTCTAACCACTAACCAGACTCCTCTTTCCACTTCAGAAACCTTAAAAATCTCTGCAGCAAGCTATCTCCTTCCCTTTAGCCAGCGCGTTCCTAGGCAGTTAGGAAGAAACTGGTCTGGGGCTTTGAAAAAGCTTTTCACATAGATTGTTCACTGAGGTTCAGAGAATAACTTCAAGGAAGCAAGGACAATAAAGAGCAGAGAGTTCAACTTGAAGGAGAAAAAGTCACACCCGGAGGAAGAAAGAATGAGAAGCAAAAGGGAGAGAGCCAGGCAGAGAGCTGATTGCAAGTACCTGCACCGTCAGCGGGCAGCAGATCTGTGACTCCAACCCAGGACCAACTCCAAAGCCGATGCACACAACAGCAGGAGGGGGAGAAGGAACAGGGAAAAACTTGAAAAGACTGTGTTTCACACCAGGCACCGTGGCGCATGGCTGTCATCCCAGCGGCTCAGGAGGCTGACGCAGGAGGATCAGAGGTTTGAGACCAGCCTAAGCAACTTAGTGAGACCCTGTCTCAAAATAAAAAGGGAGCCAGGTGTGGTGGCGCACGCTTGGAATCCCAGTACTTGGGAGGCTGAGACAGGAGGATCGGGTTCACGGCCAGCCTCAGCTACTTAGTGAGGCCTCTGCAACTTAGTGAGACCCTGTTTCAAAATAAAGATTAATAAATAGGACTGAGGATGTAGCCCAGAGGTAGAATGGCCCTGGGTTCAATCCTCAGTACTGCAAAAATAAATTAATAAATAAATAAAAATAAAAATAAAAATAAAAAGGGGTGTGGGTGTAGCTCAGTGGTGAACCACCCCTGGGCTCGATCCCCAGAACTGAAGAAAATAAAAAATAAATAAAAATAAGAGCCATGAGTGTTTTAAAAGACCTTCCATGGGAAATGCAAGATTTTAGAAAATCCACATTATTAGTAGTCAAAGAGATAAGAAGATATTTGGTTAAGAAACCAGACAGACCAGCCAGGCATGGTGGTGCACACCTGTAATCCCAGTACGTGAGAGGCTGAGCCAGGAGGACTGCAGGTTGGAGGACAGCCTCAGCAACATAGTGAGACTCTCAGCAACCAGCAAGACCCTGTTTCAAAATAAAAAATTAAAAAGGGCTGGGGGTGTAGCTCGGAGGTTAAAAAAAACAGTCACTGGGTTCAACCCCCAGTACCACACATACGGAAAAATCTATATCTCCCCTGCTGAAAAGAAATTTTTAAAAAAAAGGGAAGATGGGTCACAGAAGCCTGACCAGTAGCAAAGAGTCCTTGAAGGAAAATAAGTGAAATCTATGCAGAGTAAGAAAAACTGATGAAAGTCATAACTTCCCTTACTATTGGAGCTGCCCTTGCTTTTGGAGGGTTGGGCAGGAGATAGTGCATTCTTATTCTTGCTTTCCCCAACTGTTCCCACACCAGGTTCATCAGTGCAACTTCCTCCCCTCCTCTCCTCTCCTCTTCTCTTCCCTCCCCTCCCCTCCCCTCCCCTTCCCTCCTCTCCTCTCTCTCCTCTCTCTCCTCTCTCTCCTCTCTCTCCTCACTCTCCTCTCCTCGAGATGAAACTGTTAGTAGAACAGATCCTGAAGCTTCAAGATGCTCTGTGGTTTGGTAAATGGAGTTTTCATCCTGTACACAGGTTTTGAAGTCTCTGAATCTGTGACCTCCCAGGTCACCCTGCAGAGAATCGCTGCAGGAGACTGCCGTACGGTCCTTCTGTCCCTCCCCTTTCATCTCCAGCCAGAGTCCCTCCACTTTGATTCCCTCCTTTCGGGTGCACAGAATGCCAGGCACGCCTCTGCTTGCCTTCTGATCAGCTTTATTTCCTTCAAACACGATAAAGTCTCCCGAAGCCAGAAGTCCCATCCCATGAAAGCCATGTTACTATCACCAGTGAAGTTATCTCCCTAGGTTACAACCTCAAGCTCACTGTTAACCACGTTGGTCCACACTCGGATATCCAGGATTCTGATAGAGCAATCCCCTGACTTAACGTTTTCACCAGCAAATCACTGAACACCCTCTCTATTTCATTCCTCATATCATCAACTAGTAACTAGTTTGGAGTCTTCTGGCAATTTTATCCACTAGTTCACTTCTATTTTAAATTTACAACCTAGTTTACTTAGTCAAGAAATTTTTTAGCCGGGCATGGCGGCACATGCTTGTAATCTCAGTACTCAGGAGGCTGAGACTGGAGGATCCAGGTTCGCGGCCAGCCTCCGCAACTTAGTGAGACCCTGTTTCAAAATATAGAATAAAAAAATAGGGCTGGGGGTGTAGCTCAGTGGTAAAATGTCCCTGGGTTCAATCCCCAGTATTGCAAAAAAAAAAAAAAAGAAATTTTTTGCCACCTACTCTATTCCAGGTGGCAAGAGAGGGTGGCTCTGTAAATCCCCAAATGAACAAAACTATTAATTAGAAAGGTTCTGCTATGGTCATGGCAGAGTTGCTCTTATTGTGACCCAAACTCAACCTTCCTACATACAACTGTTATGAACTCCAGACACTCCCCACCCCCAAAACAATTTATTGGCGGGCACTAGGTCCGTTCAACCACAAGCAGGCAGAAACTGGATGGGAGTCAATATTTCAAAGAAAGAAATGAGCTGGGCGTGGTGGTGCATGCCTGTAATCCCAGTCCTTGGGAGGCTGAGACAGGAGGATCGCAGGTTGGAAGTCAGCCTCAGCAACTTAGCGAGACCCTCTTTGAAATAAAACATAAAATAGGGCTGGGCATATAGGTCAGAGGTAGAAGGTCCCTGGGTTCCACCCCCAGTACCACAAAAAAAGAAGAAAGAAAGAGAGAGAGAAGAAAGAAAAAGAAAGAGAGAGAGAGAGAGAGAGAGAGAGAGAGAGAGAGAGAAAGAAAGAAAGAAAGAAAGAAAGAAAGAAAGAAAGAAAGAAAGAAAGGATACCAAATAGCCAGGCATGGTGGCGCATGCCTGTAATCCCAGTGCTTGGGAGACTGAGACAAGAGGATTGCAGGTTAGAGGACAACCTCAATGTAGTGAGACTCTCAGCAACCTAGCAAGACCCTGTTTCCAAACAAAAAATAAAAAGGGCCAGGGATGTAGTTTAGAAGTAGAATGCCCCTGGGTTCAGTCCCTAGTACCAATTAATCAATATATAAACAAGAAATGATGCCAGATGATTTTAGTGTTTTGTGGCTTTTTATCTGAGGGAAAGCCTCAGTCAATGCTGTACATGGTGGCTAAGACAAGACTCGGATAGAAAACTTCTCTTTTGCCATTTGAGTAATTAAAGGATAGAATTCAGGTAACCAGCCAGGCGTGGTGGCAGTAACCCTAGTAATCCCAGTACTTGAGAGCCTGAAACAGGAGAATCACAGGTTCAAGGCCAGGCTCAGAAACTTAGCAAGGCCTTCTGCAACTCAGTGAGGCCCTCCGCAACTTAGTGAGATCCTGTTTCAAAATAAAAAATATAAAGGGCTGGGGGTGGAGCTCAGACATAGAATGCTGCTAGGTTCAATCTCCAGAACCACACACACACAAAAAAGTTCAGGTAACCACAAGCTGGAAAGTGAAGAGAGGTATCCCAGAGACGAAAGAGTCACAGAACAAGACAGCCCCGAATGCTGAGTATAAACTGTGCCCAGATCTCCCTGAATGGCATATGCACAGGGCAGACCCCAAGCAGTCCAACTGAGGCTAAAAGAGCTGAACCAAGATTGGAGTGTTGCCCATCCGAACGAGACTGCGTTTGGAGTTTGTATTTGCTCAAATTAACTGCTAGATTTTTTTTTCAAATCCCCAAATTTCTGAGAAACATAATAGAATCCAGAGGCTCTTCAAGTCTCATTTATTCACAACATTCAGGATATAATCTAAAATTACTAGATAAATAATTTTTTAAAAAAACAGGAAAATAAGACCCAAACTCAAGAGAAAAGGCAGTCAATGGAGACTATCTCAAGAGGAACCAGATGTTGGAATGAACAGATAAGGAGTTCAAAGCAGCTACCATAGCTTCACTCAAGGATATAAAGGAAAGTATGCTTGTAACAAATGAACAGATAGGAATCTCATAGAAACTACAAAGAAAAGAACCAAAGTTATCAATCAGTTCAGCTCAATTCTAACACTTTCCTTTGCACCCATGTGAGTTGTGCTTCTCACTAAGAACAGTTATTTATTCCAATAATCATATTTTAAGGCTTCTTCGAAGTGTCAGGTTCTGGGCAAGCTTTGGAGGAGCAAATATATGACATAAAACCCTAAACTCCGGTGCCAAAGACCAGATTTCTCTGGCAAAATCTATATGGACTACTAGCACTTCTCGTGTCTTCCCATCCCTTTCAGGTCTTAAATTAGAAAAAGAGATTGAAGTCCTGCATGGCCTCTTCCCAGAGCTTCATGCTACTTCAGTTTAGCTTCCAGATTAGCCCGGATGGAGTCATGTGCCCCACATACAGCACACAGGAGTGAGGGGCAGGCTGCTGGGTTTGGCAGAGCAGAGCAGAATGCCTCCCTTCACAGCAAAACATGCTCGACTGGCTGATCAGCCAGGTGAGGGCCATAAAAAACTCAGCTGCAGACATTGTAGCATCTCTTTTTCCAGTTCCACTAACACTTTTCAAAAACATGTTAGGAAAAAGGCTTTCAAACGTAGATATACATTGGAATCATGCAGAGATTCTGGGTACATACATTAAGACTAGAGAGCAAGACCACTATATATCTACCACCAAATTTTTCCTTTTAAAGACAGAAAATACCAACTGTTTGGCAAGAATTCTTAAACACTGAGTAGGAATATAATAAATTGGCACAACCACTTTCTGAAACTGCTTAGGTATATGACGTAAACCTGAACATACGCATAATTTATAATCCAGCAATTTAAGCTGGGCATAGTGGTGCACATTTGTAATCCCAGTATTTGGGAGGCTGAGACATGAGGATCACAGGTTCATGGCCAGCCTCAGCAACTTAGTGAGGCCCTCTGCAACTTAGTGAGACCCTGTATCAAAATTAAAAAAGAAAATAGGGCTGGAGGTGTAGCTCAGAGGTAGAATGCCCCTGGGTTCAATCCCCAGTACCACAATAAGTAAATAATCCAGCAATTTCATTCCTAGGAATAGACCCAATAGAAATTTCTATATACATTCACTGAAAAGGCATTTACCAGAAAGTTAGTAGCACTATTTGTATTAAGCCCAAATTATAAACACCCTAAATGCCCACTAGTGGCTTGGGGGAATACGCTCTCTTCCCACAGTGGAAGGCTGTCCCGCAATGAGAAGAAACCTTTTACTCAACAGTGTGGATGACCAACATACATTGTTAACCAAGAGTTTTCAAACACACCCAAAAATGGGTACGACATGGTTCTACTTATGTAAAATTCAACAGCGAGTATTATCAGTCAGGACGATTGGTTCAAGGTGAGGAGGGGGACTGGGAAGGGACAGATGGGGCGCTCCTGGAGTACAGGTAACATTCTGTTTCTTGAACAGGAAACGGGTTACACAGGCATGCTCAGTTTGTGAAAAATTCATTCACCTGGGATTTGTATACTTTTTCCATAATAAGCCATTACATGCCAGGCATGGTAGCACACTCCTGTAATCCTAGTACTTGGAAGGCTGAGGCAGGAGGATCGCAGATTCAAGGACAGCCTCAGCAATGTAGTAAGACTCTCAGCAACCTAGCAAGACCCTGCTTCAAAAACAAAAAAATAAAAAGGGCTGGAGATGTAGCTCAGAGGTAGAATGCCCCTGGGTCCAATCCCCAGTACCACAATAAATAAATAAATAAATAAATAAAATTATTACAATGTGTGTGTGTGTGTGTGTGTGTGTGTGTGTGTATTTTACTAGGGATGGAACCCAGGGGTGTTCTACCTTTGAACTATAACTCCAGCCCTATTTTATTTTTTATTTTGAAACAGGATCTTACTAAGTTGCTAAGTCTGGCCTCAAACCTGTGATCTTCTTGTCTCAGCCTCCTCCCAAGTACTGGAATTACATGTGTGCACCACCACACCTGGCTTCATTACAATTTTTTTAAAAAGACAAACTGGCCAGGCGTGGTAGTGCACACTTGTAATTCCAGTACTTGGGAGGCTTAGGCAGGAGGATCGCAGGTTCGAGAACAGCCTCAGCAAGTAGTGAGACTCTCATCAACCTAGCAAGACCCTATTTCAAAATAAAAATAAGGCCAGGCGTGGTGGCACACGCTTGTAATCCCAGTACTTTGGGAGGCGGAGACCGGAGGATCCAGGTTTGCGGCCAGACTCAGCTCTCTCTCTCTCTCTCTGTCTGTCTGTCTGTCTCTCTCTCTACCTAGTGAGGCCTCCGCAACTACATGAGACCCGGTTTCAAAATAAAGTATAAAAAATAGGGCCGGGGGTGTAGCGCAGAGGTAGAACGCCCCTGGGTTCAATCCCCGGTACTGCAAAAAAAATAAAAATAAAAATAAAAATAAAATAGGGCTGGGGGTGTAGCTCAGAGGTAGAATGCCCCTGGGTTCAATCTCCAATACCACAAATAAATAAACAAACAAACAAACCGGTGTCTGAGGGTCCCACCTAGACAGATTCTGGCTTAATTGGTCTGGGGTGCAGCCAGGAGTTGGCATCTCCAACCCCAGGTGGGTCTAATGCACATCTAAGAACCACTGTGTGGGGACTTGGCAGCCCTCCTTAATATTTCTTGGAGCGGAAAGTGCTGTTGCTCCTCCAGAAAACCTGACAGGGATGTTTTCTGTAGAACACTAGTCACGCCAGAGGATGTTAATAGGCCTTACATGGAAAAAGGGTTCCATCATCAAATAAGTAATCTATTTCTCCATATAATTAGCAACTTTTATTGAATACTTGCTGCGTTCCTGGAGCTGTGCGAAGTGTTGTATCTACACTATCCCATTTAATCCTCACAACAAGCCTATGAGAAGGGTACTATTAACTCACCCCCCCCCTTTTTTTTGTAGATACCAGGGATTGAACCCAGGGGCATTCTACCTCTGAGCTATACCCCCAGTCCTATTTTTTATTCTTTATTTTTGAAACAGGGTCTCACTAAGTTGCGGAGGGCCTCACTAAGTAGCTGAGGCTGGCCGTGAACCCAGATCCTCCGGTCTCAGCCTCCCAAGTACTGGGATTACAAGCGTGTGTCACCACGCCCAGTTTATTAACCTCCATTTTATAGAAGGGTAAACCGAAGCTCAGTAGGATTAAGCAATTGCCCAAGGCACACAGCCAGAAAGCAACAGGTCTGGGATTCTAATCCAGACTGGCTTTGACCCTGAAGTCCATGGTTTTTCTTTTTTCTCTTTTTCTTTTTTTTTTTTTTTTTTTTTGGTACTGGGGATTGAACCCAGAGGCATTCTACCTTGGAGCTCCACCCACAAACCTATTTATTTATTTATTTATTTATTTATTTATTTATTTATGGTGCTGGGGATTGAACCCAGGGACATTCTACTTCCGAGCTACACCTCCAGCCCTTTTTATTTTTTATTTTGAAACAGTCTTGCTAAATTGCTGAGGGTCAGCCAGGCGTGGTGGTTCACACTTGTAATCCCAGTACTTGGGAGGCTGAGACAGGAGGATCTGGGTTCGCCGCCAGCCTCAGCTACTTAGTGAAGCTTCCGCAACTTAGTGAGACCCTGTTTCAAAATAAAGAATAAAAAATAGGGCTGGGAGTGTAGCTCGGAGGTAGAATGCCCCTGGGTTCAATCCCCGGTACCGCCAAAAAATAAAAATAAAAATAAAAATAAAAAAGTAAATTGCTGAGGGTCTCTAATGTTGCTGGCCTCGAACCTGTGATCCTCCTGTCTCAGTACTGGGATTATAGGCATGTGCCACTATGCCCAGCCCCCATAACGAGTCTTAAAATGAATGTCATTATCCCCACTGGACAGATCGGGACAGGGAATATCTTAACACACTCAAAGTCACAACCAGTAAACGGCAGGTCTAGGGTTGGAACCCAGCTTCATCTGCTAGAAAGCCCAGGCAGTTTTCAGTGCAGCCCCCTCCCCTCCTCCCCTGCACACATGCTGTTCGGTGGGGCCACAGCACCTGGAAAACTCCTCCTTGCTCTTTGAGCGGTGACTCCAGTGCTCTAATGACGATATCCACCAAGCACTCGAGTGCGCTAATGGCAGTACCCACCAAGTGCTTTCCAGGCAGTGCTCAGCACTCGACTTGCCTCGTCTCACTCAGACAAGACCGTCTCGCTGCTCTTTCTATCCCCTCTCAATTGTTCTCTGTTTGCCTCGTACCCATTGTGTTTCTTTCCCCCTCTTTACTTCCAAGGCATCCGACCACCTCTCTCTCATGACTCTCGGCCCTCTGTTGAGTAGCTGTGTTTTAGCTCTGCCTTCTCCACTTGCCTGGATGCTCCTCGAAGACAGAGGACATTTGCTATTCACCTTCACGCAGCCACCGCACACGGTAGGTGTTCAATAAATGGGAGAGGGTGGACAGGAGAATGGGAGACCAGGAGTCTGAAAATTCACTAAGATCATATTCCATCAGTTCTGTCTTGAGAAAGTGGTCCTGTGGCTTGGAACACGAGCTGCAGCATCAAACCAGACAAAAGAGACCTGACTGATAGGGAAAGAGGGTAGACCCTGGGACCAGAACAGGGCTCCTGGCTTCTCTTCCACGAGAAGATGGACTAGGACTTCCCTGACCTCGCGGGCTCTGTTACACTCGGCGTGCCTTGCAGCTGGCCCTGTCTATCCCTGCTTAGGGTTTTGCTATTAAATAGTGGTCGGGTTCATTCCGTAGTCCCGCCTCAGCTGATAAGCTCAACTGCTTCTTGCCTGTGTTGTTCTTAAGATGTCCTGAATGGATGAAGAGATGTCTGGGACAGGTAGGGCCAAAGAAAACATATGGCTAAGGCTTGGTTGCCCCTAAGCTGATCAGATCCCTTTCTTTCCTTTCCTTTTCTTTCTAGAGTAAGCCCTTTTATTTATTCATTCGTTTATTTTAAAAACACATATTAATTGTACATATTAATTGGGTCTAGTGTAATTTTTCCATACATGCATACGGGATACATGGATCAAATCTAATGAGTAAGTCTTTTTTAATGTATTTTATTTATTTATTTATTCATTCATTCATTTTTGTAGTACTGGGGACTGAACCCAGGGGCATTCTACTACTGAGCTATACCCCCAGCTCTATTTTATTTATTTTGAAACAAGGTCTCACTAAGTTACCACACATGGGCCTTGAAGCTGTGACCCTCCTGTCTTAGCCTCCCAAGTACTGGGGTTACAGGCATGAGCCACCACGCCTGGCTAAAGCCAGCCTTCTGCTCCCTGGCTCCCTGTCTTTCTGGACTGGTCTATAACTCTGCCCAGTTTGAGCGATAAGTAATCAGCACCAACTGCAATGTGGGCTGGGTTTCTGCACTGGGCATTCTCTCTCAAATGCCATTAGTAAACATGAAAACCTCCAAAGAGACTATTTCAAAATGACTCGCCCCTTCCTAACTTCTCATCTCTTCTGCTGCCCCACTAGAGAGCTGCCTCATTTTTCTGCTAATTAAATTTTCTTTTGAGAATTTTAAGCCTCTCTCTCTCTCTCTCTCTCTCTCTCTCTCTCTCTTTCACACACACACACACACACACACACACACACACGCACACACACACACACACACACCCCACCTCATTCCAGGACACAGTGTATACTGCATTTTATGAATTCATTTGCAGTGTTCACTAAGATAGAGTTTATCAAGCAAAACTTATCTTATGCATTCCTCTAGCATAGCTCAAACAACACTATTTTACTCTTATTTGTCCACGTGTCTGCCAACTCCAGGAGATGGGATCAACCCAAGGGCAGAGACTCATTTAATTGAATTTTATATCTCTAATTTCCACCATAAGGCCAGGTAAAATGTAGTTCTTGAATATCTAACAATCTTTATATAAGCATGGTTCAAAGGGTCATAAAATCTGAATTTCTGCACAGCCTGACTCAGAAATGTTTTCTGTGTTATACAGATTGAACATCCCCAATTCAAATATTCAAGGTCCAAAATCTGGAACTTTTTGAACACCAACATGACATCATAAATTAGAAATTCTACCCCATGATGTCATGTGACAGGTCACAGTGAAAATGCACGCTTTCTAAGCCGGGCGTGGTGGTGCACACTTTTAATCCCAGTACTTGTGAGGCTGAGACAGGAGGATCATGGGTTCATGGCCAGCCTCAGCTACTTAGTGAGGCCCTCTGCAACTTAGTGAGACCCTGTTTCAAAATAAAGAATAAAAAACAGGGCTGGGAGTGTATCTCAGAGGTAGAATGCCCCTGGGTTCAATCCCCAGTACCGCAAAAAAAAAAAGAGAGAAAATGCACGCATACTAAACATGTATAAAATTACCTTCAGGCTCTGTGTTTGATGTGTATATGAAACATAAATGAATTTTATGTTTGGATTTGGGTTCCATCCCCAAGCTATTTCATTAAGTATATGCAAATGTTCCAAAAGCAGAAAAAAATCCAAAACACAAAACACTTCTAGTCCCAAGTATTTCAGATAAAATACTCAATTGTAGCCAGGTGTGGTGGTGCACACCTGTAATTCCCATATTTAGGAAGCTGAAACATGAGGATCACAAGTTTGCAGCCAGCCTTGGCAACTTAGTGAAGCCCTCTGCAACTTAGTGAGACCCTGTTTCAAAGTAAAAATTAAAATAGGCCTGGGGGTGTAGCTCAGAGGTAGAAAGCCCTTGGATTCAATCCCCAGCACACAAAAAAATCTCAACTTGTACAATTAGACTGGCAAAAATTAAACATACTTAACATTCAGTGTTGGAAAAGGAATGGGAAACAGGCATTCACACCTAAGGGAATAGAAATTGGTTTGGCCTCTTGGGAGGACAATTTGGCAATATCTAACCCAGTTCAAGCTGCAAGGAATTTTCCTTATGTGTTAAAATCATACCAATGTACAAAGATATACACTGCTCAAACAAGGATGCTACCAAATTATACATTTGCAGTAGGAAAGAACTGGACACAATTTTAACCATCAGCAAGGGACAACAAAATAAACGATAGTAAATTTTTATCACTGGAATACCATGTAGCCTTAAAGATTGGGGTCTATGTATATGTGTTGGCATGCACTCAGATTAATTAGTTGAAAAAGGAAATCTCAGAAAAGCGTAGTATAGATGTATTAAAAAGAAAAAGGGATAAACGTAAACTAATGAGTCCGCATATGCATCTGAAATTTACAGAAAGATACATAAAGCATTCGGGGATTTCTTCTGGGGACGGGATGAGTGGCTGGGGAACAGGGAAATCCACATTTGTGTACCGTCTGGATTTTTATGATGTTCTAGTATTCTTTTTATAATTAAAAGCATAAATCACAGCAATAAGAAAACAAAAGCTTGATTTTCTATGTCAAAGGGAAAAAATGACATTTTGGTAAAAATTTTCCTTATTTCCTTATAAAGCAATAGGCAAAGCCGGGCATGGTGGCACACTCCTGTAATCCCAGTACGTGGGAGGCTGAGACAGGAGGATTGCAGGTTCAAAGTCAACCTCAGCAATTTAGTGAGGCCCTTCAGAACTTAGTGAGACCCTGTTTCAAAATAAAAAATAAACAAAAATAGGGCTGGGGTATAGTTCAGAGGTAGAATGTCCTTGGGTTCAATCCCAAGTACCACACACACACAAAAAGCAATAGGCAGTGGGTTTTTGTTGTCATTGTTGTTGTTATTGGGGATTGAACCCAGGGGTATTCTATCTCCAAGCTATACCCCCAGCCCTATTTTTATTTTTATTTTGAAACAGGGTCTCGCTAGGTTGATGAGAGTCTCACTACTTGCTGAAGCTGTCCTCAAACCTGCGATCTTCCTGTCTTTGCCTCCCAAGTACTGGGATTACAAGCAT
The DNA here is from genome assembly GCA_004027185.1 of Glis glis. Classification (NCBI taxonomy): domain Eukaryota; kingdom Metazoa; phylum Chordata; class Mammalia; order Rodentia; family Gliridae; genus Glis; species Glis glis. Next base: position 13,923 of record PVJS01016459.1, on the reverse strand, counting down.
GCACCACCACACCCAGCAGGCAGTGTTTATGAAATAACATTTCCTCTCTGTTCCTACAGGAAACTGAGGATGGCAATTGTTCTAGAAAGGAACCCCGAGACATGAAAAGTCAAGAAGGGCCAAGAGGCCTGAAAAGTGTCAGAATATGTTCCTTCAACTTGCAGTTGGATGGCAGGAAATAAAGACAGTTCTGGTTCAAGCCCTTTCACACTGCCAAGAAGCGAAGGCTAGGGATGCCCCGGTAAGTGACGGCCATAAGTAACCTTGGGGATAACACAGATGAGCCAGCCCCGACACAATGACATAGTGTTCTGCTCCTTGTCCCCTCTTCCCGAAAGCCATCTATTACTCCCAGGAGCTCACTTTACCCATAATTTATAATAATGCAATAATAATGGTTGATATGTAGCAAGTACATCCTACCTGCCAAGCAACAACTAAAGCTAAATCACCTCCATCGCACAGTATGGTTATTCCTATTTTACACGCGGGGAAATCGGAGCTCAGCCATCCAAGTTAAGCAGGTAAGTGACTCAAGATGGCAGTAAGTGGCGGGGACAGCGATTACACCCAGGTCTGCCTCCAAAGCCATCTGAAGGAAGGACTAGAAAAAGGTATTCCCTCAGAGCAGGGACAACCCCACAGAGAGAAGATAGCATTTTTGGTAAAAAGAAAAGCCAGAGGTTGTATTAAGTGCAAGGGCTTTGAAGCCAGGGGTTCTGGGTTCAAATCCTAACTGCCCTTTGCTGTGTAACTTTGGGGATGCTATCGAATCTCTCTGCACCCCACTTTCCTAAGCAGTAAAATCAGGGTAAGTAGTAATGCCACTTCTTAGAGTTGATAGGGGGGACTAAAAGAGTTAGAGATGGTGCTTATTAGTAAGTACCAAGTGTTCACGATTATTACTACTATTAAGAACAGGGTCGCCCTTCCCTCCAGGCAGAGGCAGCCCTGCAGGGTGCAGAGTTTAGCAAGGGGCGTCAGGCTGCTCCCCCTTAGCCAGAGCCCTTGGGCAGCACAGGGCTCTACAGCCTCCCTGAGTCCCGCTGAGCAACTGGTCACGTGGTCCCAGTTCTTCCTCCCACCTTCCTCTCCACCCTGCCAGCTGTGGATCCCAATCGCCCAGCATACTTTTTTAAAATACAGATTCCCCATCTTGGCTGATTCCAATGCAGGTAGGCTGGGTTGGGGTCCAGGGATCTGTCTTTTGAACAATCCCCAAGTGGCCAGATGACCCAGGAACAGTGTGTTCTTGGACACGTGCTTTTGGAAGCACTAAGCCCATCACGCAGCACTGGCAGTTAGAATTGTTTCCTGAGACCAAGCCTCCTGTCTTTCGTGTCTGGTCCCAGGCCTGGGCACACAGCGAAGGGGCCCTGTCAACATCTGCGACTCTGCACACCAGCCAGCAGAGCAGATGGCTGTGCAAACAGGCGCGCGGGCTGCATTTGCTCGTGTGCTGGGTTACACCAGGGACCCTCACCTGTAGACTTGGAGTTCCCCAGACACTTGCTACTCAAAGTGCAGTTCATAGACCAGAGCGACGGCACCCCTGGGAGCCTATTAGATACAGAGGCTCTGGCCCTAGCCCTGCTGAGTCAGACTCTGCATTCTAATAAGAATTCCAAGGTGATTCATGCACCAGTTGAGGCATATACCCTGGACCACTTCTCCTAACCCGAATAACGTCTAGCGGATGTGCACATCTAACCTGTCCAAATGCCCTGTGGCGCCAATCTTTGCCTTCAAACTCCTGCAGAGACTGGGAAACAGTGCGGTCCCGTCAATAGTGCAGTTTCATGCTCAGCAGCCTGCCTGAGGCTCAGAGTGAACCCTTGCTTTAATGAGTTATTTATTTCAGTCTGCATTAAAATCAGTCTTCCCAATAAATTAAAAAAAAAATAGAAACAACTCCAGCCTCTATAATGCCAGCCACAAAACACTCCCATTTGAACACAGTGTTGACCCCTGCTTCCCTGCCCAAAGCTGTCCGAAGACATCAAACAGCCCAAAGAAAACAAGCGCCGTCTTCCTGTTGGCCGGGCGTCAAGTTATCGGGCAGATTTCACACTGTAGCTTGACCTCATTAATCCAAGGCCTATCACATTGCTGTAAATGTCAGTGGAAAAATAGCCATTCAGTGGGTTTCCTTCATTCCACCAGAAAGGGAAAAAACAGGAAGCTGACCCAGTTGCGCCCCAGCTTGGTAAATCCCAAGGGCCCGGCTGACAGGGCTTTTCTTGTCAGCACCTACATCCCCCTGCCCCAGCCTCCTGGTGCAGACTCAAGGTGGGTCCGGTGTCTGCATAAGCCAACGCAGCTGCAGCAACCGACACAGCCCACAAGCACCTGCTCAGGGGGAAAGAGCGTGCTCAGTCTGGATGTCTTTGGTCTGAATTACCAACTGGCTGTTCATTATTCAGGTTCATCTAAATCTCCTCTTCCCATTCAAAATGTCCCATAAGCCAAACCCCTGGGACTCCAGGGCACACGAGGCCTTCCAAGTCCTCATTCATTCCTTTAATGCATATTGATTGTCTCCCCGTGCTGGCCATCATACTGGGCAACCGGGGACACCGAGCTCAATGAATTAGACACAGTCGCTGACCTTATGGGACTTGCAGTCCTATGTAGGCTCTCTCAACCTTGGCACTATTAACATTTGGGATCAGACAATTCTTTTGTTATTGGGCGGGGGGAGGAGGGCTGTGCTGTGTACTATAGAATATTTAGCAGCATCCTGGTTTCCATGCATTAGATATGGTTTGTGACAACATCTAAAACCATCTCTAGACATTAGTAAACATTCCCTGGTGGGGTAAATTGCCCCCAGTTGAGAACCATGGGTCTAGTGGATGAGAGAGAAGACTAAAAGAATAATGATCACAGCCAGGCATGGTGGCGCACACCTGTAATCCCAGTACTCTGGAGGCAGAGACAGGAGGATTGCAGGTTTGAGGCCAGTCTCAGCAACATAGCAAGGCTCTGTTTCAAAATAAAAACTAAGCTGGGTGTGGTGATGCACACTTGTAATCCCAGTACTTGGGAGGCTGAGACAGGAGGATTGCAGGTTCGAGGACAGCCTCAGCAAACAGTGAGACTCTCATTAACTTAGCGAGGCCCTTGTTTCAAAATAAAAATAAAATAGGGCTGGGGTGTAGCTCGGAGGTAGAATACCCCCAGATTCAATCCCCAGTGCCACAAAAAATAAAAAATAAAATAGGGCTGGGAATGTAGCTCAGAAGTGGAATGCCCCTGGATTCAATTGCTAGTACCATAAAGAAAAAAAATAATAATGACCACCACGTAATATAACCATATCATCATAATTATGATAAGTACCATGGAAGAAAATTTAGTAGGCATTATATCAATATTATCTACAACATGGAAGCCAGGCATTTTACATAGGATTACATACACAACTCTGAATTGTATATGTGTGTTTTATATAATATATATATATATATATATATATATATATATATATATATGGTTTATATTTTTTAATGAATAAATTAAGGCTCAAAAAAGTGGAAAAATTGCCCAAGGTCCAAAAGCTAGTGGAAAGCAGAACCAGGATTTGAACCCTGACCCTGAGCTTTGCCCCCACATAATAGGAAATTTGAGCCTTTGGATGTCTTGGGTAACAGGGTCTGTGGTCACATGACGCTCTGAGCAGCCATCCTAAAAGACTCATTCCTCCCTGGGGCCACCGTGGGGCTAGGCCACCACCTGCCACATCAATCAAGCTACAAACTTCCTGCATCGAGGCACATTTGCAGGACACCAGTGGGCTGAGGAATGCAATTCTGATTCGGAGACACTCAAGAACACCTCCCCCCACCATCACCTGCACACAGGAATTTCCCCCAATCAGGGAACACCCCGCCATGGCCCACCTCCAAGGTGCCTACTGCCCAGCATCCAAGTGTACAGTGTGAAGAAAGCCAAACCTTCTGCAGTCAGCTCTAGTTGTTCACAAAGAGCAGGAGGAGGAGATGCAGACAGCACATGGCAACTTTGGAGACTCCCCCTCCAAACTGCCTCGCCCCCTGTGCCTCAGTTTCCCCCTCTGTGCAATGGGGGATAAGTGCATCCACTTCAGTGGATTGGCACAAGGACTCAACGGCCATGCAAGTAAAGGCCATGAACAGGGACCAGCATGCAGCGAGGCACTTGGTACAATGTTATGGTCAATAAGGGAGTGGGGTCAGGACACTTCCTCCACCCATACCCCCATGCTTCACGTGAGAAAATGAGTCCCAGAAAGAAAGAACCAGGTGCAGAGGTGGGGGGAGCATCTCAGCAAGAGGAAGGGGACCTCTGGGTTTCCTAGGTGGGACGAAGAGGGAGGAAGAGGGAGCGCATTGGCCAGCGAGCACTGGCCAGCCCTCGTCCCACGCAAAAGTCAGTGCTGAACTTTCTCGGGTGCTACAATCACACAGCCCTCCTCCAAGCCCTGCCACCTGACAAGGTCGCAGGATGCCTGCTTCGGGTCAGCGAGCGCTTAACCATTCAGGGGCCCTGCAGGATGACCTCTGACTCCCTCCCAGGTCTCACCACCTGCCCTGCCTCCCTCACACTGTGCACATGTGGGGCTCCTGCTGCAACTCCTGCCCACCACGCTCTAAAGACACCAGGAGCCGGGCGTGGTGGCGCACGCTTGTAATCCCAGTACTTTGGGAGGCGGAGACCGGAGGATCCGGGTTCGCGGCCAGCCTCAGCTCGCGCACGCACGCGCATGCGCACGCTCTCTCTCTCTCTCTCCCTGTCTCTCTCTCTCTCTCTCTCTCTCTCTCTCTCTCTACTTAGTGAGGCCCTCCGCAACTTCGTGAGACCCGGTCTCAAAATAAAGTATAAAAAAAATAGGGCCGGGGGTATAGCGCGGAGATAGAACGCCCCTGCGTTCAATCCCCGGTACCGCAAAAAAAAAAAAAAAGTAAAAAAAGACACCAGGAGCTTGCAAGCCCGCGCATTTTCGCACACATGGTTCTCTCTGCAAGGGTGCCCATCCCTCCAGCACCCACCACCTGGAAAATTGTCACTGAAGGGCTCGAATGTGTTCCCGCAGCAAATTTTACCCACCTGTTATTGGTATTAATAGACTAATAATAATAGCAACTAACATCTGTGAGCACTTATTCAGACCCTGAAGGCCCAGAGCTAAGTTTTTACCCACATGGTCTCTTTCTCTTCCCATCGACACCTTCCGTAGGTAGCTTGTCTGCATGAAGGTAAGGGACCTGTTGATCATCACTCAGCGCCACGGTGGCAGCTGGAAGGTTCACACCTGGGTCAGCCTGAGCCCACCTGTTCTCCCATGTTCTCAACTCCTGCTTCTTGCTGTTGAAGCTTTTATCCCATGGGGTCCTCACTGTCTGTCTCCAGGCCTGCCTGTCCCCCAAGATGAGAACCCTGAATCAGAGCTGCTTGGTCTTCTTGAAGCCCTGTGCTAAGCACAAGGACTGGAATGGGCTGAACATCTGTCGAAGGAATCAATGAGCCCTGGAAGATGGCAGCCATCTGAGAAAGGCTAAGTGGATGCTCACACACTCCCTGGGGACAGGCTGGTGCTAGACTCCAATTCCCAGGCAATCCCCCTCCCCAGGAGACACACTGAGAGGCTTCCCCCGGCCCCAGAGCTAGCCGCAGAAGAGAGCGGTCTAACTCCCTGGGCAGAAGGAAGTGGGACATTTGAGAGCCCAATGCAAAGGAGGAAATGGTGGCGATGGTGACAATCGTCATTTCCTGCATTACTACCTGCCCCAGGTACTCTGCTAAGCACTTTCTATGTGTTATGGTCTCACATGATCCCCATAACCCTGTGAAGTGGAAATTACTATGATTCCCATTTTCCAAATGAGAAACCTAGACTGCAGAGAGTAAGATCTTTGCAAAGGGCCCAGAGCTTTTTAACTTTAGAGCTATAGTTTCAACTAGACCTATCTGACTCCCTTGCTCTTCAAACTTGCAGCTTTCTGTGAGAGAAGGGCTTTTCCACGCCCTCCATGAAGGTCAATCTCTAAAATGTTCTGGGACAAAAAAGGCTGTCCTGCCAGGCATGGTGGAGCACGCCTGTAATCTCAGTACTTGGGAGGCTGAGACAGGAGGATCACAAGTTCCAGGACAGCCTCAGCAATGTAGTGAAACTCTCAGCAACCTAGCAAGACCCTGCTATAAACAAAAAATAAAGACAGGAGGATTGCAGGTTCCAGGACAGCCTCAGCAATGTAGTGAGACTCTCAGCAACCTAGTGAGACCCTGTTTCAAACAAAAAACAAAAAGGGCTGGGGGTGTAGCTCAGAGGTAGAATGATCCTGGGTTCAATCCCCACTATCGAAACAAGAAGGAGGAGGAAGAGGAAGAGGAAGAGAGGAGGAGGAGGAGGAGGAGGAGGAGGAGGAGGAGGAGAAGGAGGAGGAGGAGAAGGAGGAGGAGGAGGATGTCCTCGTCTGAGTTTGGAGAATGTCCATTGGCACCCCCCATCTAATAAATGCTGTAAGTGTCCTGGGGTCAGGGAGTGGGGGTGGCTAGGTTGGTATAGGAGGACAGGGGTGGGGGCAGGGGTCCTGAGAGTTCAATCACAGCCCCTGAATCCAGGTGTGTGCTCTCACAGTTGGCTAAGCCAGGCTGCCCAGCCTCTGTTGGCCAGAGGAAGTTCACCGTGGGCATGGAGCTGATTTGAGAAGAACCTAGGGCAGTCTCCAGAGGGCAATGAGCTCTGCAGAGAAAGCTTCTCGCCTTAGGGAAAACCACCTCCCTGCAAAGACTTAACAGGCAGATTAGAATTTAACCTCCGCTCTGGCTCAATCGGCAGGGGAACAAAGTCTCTCTCTGCTGGTCCTGGGCATCGGCCTTGCCCACCATGTACTTCCAGGCCAAGGAAGGCCATAGAGCAGCAGGACGCGCTGGGCCGTGGCACCTGAGCCACAGAGCCACAGCAGGAGGACCCCAAAAGAGGAAAAGGAAGGACCCAGTGGTCTTCCCAAAGGAGGACATGCCAGAGGCTGGGAAGACCTGGGGCCAGGAAGATGGGGGGGGGGGGGGGTTGACGGGAAAGTACAGACTTGGAGGTCCAGGGTGCCCGGGGAGACGCCGGCCGGCAGTACCCTAGGGACTGGGGCAGAGGAGATGGGATTTGGGTGACAGGTGGGAGAGAAGGGGCCGGAGGATTCGTGTGGGAAAGGCCCTGTGGGCAGGCAGCCCGCTGGGAGGATTCACCCACCGGCCTCCACCGCCTCCTGCAAGCTGGCTCTTAGTGACAGCCGAGGGAGGAAGATGTAGAAGCTCCCCAGCCCCTGCAGAACCACCCACCAGGGCTCCGCTTCGGCACCTGTCTAAGAGACACGCCCAGCTCCAACCAGTACTGAAGGCGCCAGCGTCTGCCTGGCAGGGTTCACCCTCCGAGCGCTGTACCCGAGGCCTCGCAGTCACCGTCCCCGCGGCCGATTATTACCCCACTCTTAGAGACAACTGAGGCTCAGGAGGCCAAGCGCCTTGCCCGCGGGCACACAGCTAGTCGCTGGCCAAGAAGCTTCCAGATGAAAGGAGGCCTCCCCGATGGAGGGGGTTTCTCCCGAGCTTCACCAGCCGCAGGATATGGCAGGGCGCACGGGGAAGTACCCCCGCGGGCCGAGGCGGCGAACTGCAGCGGGAAAGGGCGCCTGGTACCCCAGGGCCCCGGGTCCTCCACAGAGGGCGATTCAGAGGCGGCACCTGGTGCTCGCGGCCGCGGGGAGCTGGTGGGCGCGTCTGACAGCGAGAACAGGGGCCCATTATGTGGCATCTAATCACATGGGCGCGCAAGCAGCTTGGCTTTCGGTTCTGAGAAGCGCTTATGCAGCCGCATCTCTCTCCCTCCGCGCCCGAGTGCCTGGGAGCCCCGAGTCCCGGGGAGCCCCGAGTCCCGGGCCTGCGCGTGGCGGCGGCTCCCGCGGGGCCAGCTTCACAGCTCGCCGGGGCTCAATTATCCGCCCCAGGCTGGGAGCCGCCGCGTCTGCGTCTCCCGCGAAGCCGGAGGCCGGGAGGGGAGGAGGGAGCGGAGGACGGGGTCCGCCTCGGGAAAGGAGGCGGGTACGAGCGCCGCCCCCTCGCGGCTCCCCACTCGGGGCGATCTGGGTGCTCCCGGTGACCTTGGGGAGACCCCTCTGCGCGACCTCTCTGGGAGGGCTGCAAGGTTTCTGCCCATCCGAGGCGCTCGGGGGCGCTCCTCCTGGCCGTAGCCCCTGCACCGGACTCCGAGGAGAGGAGCGCTCCAGGCGCGGGGACCCAGCCGCAGAGCGCAGCGGCCCTGGGAGAGGCCGGGCGCGCCGCTCCCCGGGAACGCCACGCTGGGGTCTCCCCGCCGCCGGGCATGGTCAGCGGGACCCCGCGGCAGCACAGGTCCGCTCGCAGGACGCCTGCCGGAGGACCCTTCCCGCCCCCTGCGCCCTGCGCCCTGCGCCCTGCGCCCCGCCGCTGCCTGCGGCGATCCGGCGCTGCCACGCGAGGGGGCGGCGCCCCCGTGCCCAGCCCGGAGACTGGGCGCCCGCGGTGCTCAGTGCTCGGTGGCTCCCGCCGCCCGGCAATGCGACCCCGGCAGACAGCGGCCCACGAGTCAGAACCGGCCGGGCACCCCTTCCCGCCCCCAAGATCGGGCCACGACAGCCCCAGCCAACAACCTGCCCGTGGACCCCCTACCATCAGCTGCCCCCGGGAGACGCTGGAGCGCGCCCCACTCCATCCCCGCCCTGTGCTCTCGGTACCCGCCTTTCCAGAGCCCACCACCACCACCAAATTATCTTGAGCCACCGGCCCTTGGCCAAAACGACCCTCGCCCTCAGCCAGGTTTCCAGGGGCTGAGACCCCCTCCCCGCCGCGATCCTCGCCCCCCGCGTCCATCCGCAGAGCGCTGGGGGCGGCGGCGCGACCTGGGACTCACCGGCTCTCCCGAGCCCTGCCCCAGCGGCTCCCGGCCCTGGCTGTGTCGGTAAGTCCCCGCGCCGCAGCTGCCGGTGCCGCGACAGAGCCAGCCCCGCTCGGCCGCCAGCCTCCGCGCCGCCTCTCGGCTCCTCCCGCAAGGCGGGGTCTGGGGCGCGGGAAGGGGGCGGGCCCGCTCAACCCATCCCGCTGCCAGCCCGCGCGGAGGAGAAGGGTCCCCGCGTCCTCCGGGTGGGGGCCGTGTTTGAGCAGCAGGAAATTGAGAGATGAGTCAGGCCTCGGAACAGTTTACCTCGAGCTGCTCCCCCCACTCTCCACCAGGTAAAGAGGAAAGCCAAGGACAGCCTTCTTGCTCCCATTTGACAGATGGGCATCGTGAGGCCAGAAGAGGAGCAGTAACAGGCCCACGGGCGCTTAGAATAGTGCCGGTGCCAGGAATTCGAGTCTCCTACCTCGAGGGCCCGCGCAGCCCGAGTCTGAAGGCTTCCCAGGACGTCTAGGGGCAGGACCAGGCCTTGGGGACAGGTCTGTGGGGCAGGTCTCCCAGCTGAGGAAAGCAAGACAGACTAGTGGCAGCATGTGGGCTGTAACCTGCGACGTGGACTCGCATCATTTCCTCTTTCTGAAAAGAAGGGAGAGGAAGCGAAGGAGGAAGGAAGTGGTCGCACCTCCGCTGACGTCTGCCCTTTGAGAGGTGCAGGATCTAGACCTGGGCTGCTCCCCTGAGATTTCATGCTAAAAATACAACGCAAAACATAACGGGTGGTTTCTAATCCAAGCCTCTCTGGGGGCAGGAGGCCCTGCACTGTCCACCTCTCTTTACACACATTCTTTACATGAATTTATCTTTAAATTGCTGTTGAGAACCAACCCTTCCTCCCTCCTCAGGAAGAGAAGAGAAAGTTAATAAACAAAGGCGGGGAGGGACTCAACCCAAAACATTCTCTGGAATCCGTACTCGCTGAACACTGGCCTTAGAACAATAGGGTTCTCTTTTCCACAAAGGGCTTTGTTTCCTGAACTTTCCCGGCACCCAGATTAGGGCCCTAGGCACCCCAGGGTCAACCAGTTGGGGAGTAGACAAGGTTTCAGTTTGGGGAGTTTGGTGAACTACTCAGGTAACTTGTAGAAGTCTTGTTTGAAGAACTCTGGGTCATTTGTTACTCATGAGCAATATTCTGTTCTGCCAAAGGTACCACATGAGTTTAGCCATGTCCTATTTGGTAAGGAAACTAGATAATTTTTCATGGAGGAGTGAAAAATCTGTAGGTTGGGCTTTTTCCAGGCCCCCACAGGCCCTCCCCAAGTCCTCCAAAGTCCCCCTTCATTTGTCCCCTGTCTCCCTCTCAGTTCATTAATAATCCAGTTGTGAATGACACTGTTTCAGTAGAAGCAATTAGAGAGCAGAGCAGGTGGGGAAGACTTAAAGTGATGTTTAAAATAACCCAAGGGGATCATTGTTCTCTGCAGAATGTTTCCATTGATTTATAATGAAGAGCTGTGGGCTAAGAGGGTGGTAATCCATCTCTCCAAGGCAGGTGTAGAACTTGGAGCCTCTGTTCCTAAAGTGAAGTCTTGACGGGGGAAGGGATGTCCCAAATCCCCATGTCCTGTTGCTCATTCACTTTTCTCATAGTGTTTTTTTGGTTGGGGTGGGGAGGGATTATTTTGTTTTTGTGGTGCTGAGGATTGAACCCAGGGGCATTCTACCTCTGAGCTACACCCTCAGCCCTATTTTATTTATTTATTTTTATTTGGAAACAGGATCTCACTAAATTTATGTGAGCCTCACTGAGTTGCTGAGGCTGGCTTTGAACCTGCGATCCTCCTGTCTCAGCCTCTCAAGTACTGGGACTACAGGCATGCGCCACCATGCCCAGCTTCTCATAGTGTTTGATATCAAGAGTTAAAGTATACTGTACACCAGATGAGTTGAAGGAATCACATTTTCTGATTTCAAACTTACTATGAAGCTACAGTAATCAAGAGAGTGTGGGAAGGGTAAAAAGATGGACACAGATCAATGAAATAAAACTGAGAATCCAGACATAGATCACATTTATGGTCAGCCAACTTTCAGTAAGAGTGCCAAGGCAACTTAATGAAGAAAGAACAGTCTTTTCAACAAATGATGTTGGGGCAACTGGATAGCCACGTGGGAAAGAGTTAAACTGGACCCTTACCTCACTCCATATACAAAAATTAACCCCAATGACCGGGCGTGGTGGCGACGCTTGTAATCCCAGTACTTGGGAGGTGGAGACCAGAGCCAGCCTCAGCTACTTAGTGAGGCCCTCCGCAACTTCGTGAGACCCAGTTTCAAAATAAAGTATAAAAAATAGGGCCGGGGTGTAGCTAGGAGGTAGAACACCCCTGGGTTCAATCCCCGGTACCGCAAAAAAAAAAAAAAAATGGATCATTCTGATTATATTAAACTGAGACCCTTAGAGGGGCTCCCTGATCCAACACAAAGAAGAAGAAACACAAGGATGTGCCACACAGAGGAAAGACGACCTGAAGACACAGGGAAGAACAGGCCATCTACATGCCAAGGTGCAAGGCCTCAGAGAAATCAGCCCTGCCAACCTTCATCTCAGACTTCCAGACTGCAGAACTGTGAGAAATGGCCAGGCGTGGTGACACACGCTTGTAATCCAGGTACTTGGGAGGCTGAGACCGGAGGATCCGGGTTCGCAGCCAGCCTCAGCTACTTAGGAGGCCCTCCGCAACTTCGTGAGACCCTGTTTCAAAATAAAGAATAAAAACTAGGGCTGGGGTGTAGCTCGGAGGTAGTATGCCCCTGGGTTCAATCCCCGGTACCACCAAAAAAAGAAAAAAAAAGAACTATGAGAAATGAATTTTTGCCACCTACAAATAAATTAGGCCCCCAGTGTATAGTATGCCGTTATGGCAGCCTTGGCAAACTAATAAAATAATCCACAGACTCAGAGGGTATATTGGTAAGTCATATATCTGATAAGGAACTCATATCTAGAATATATAGGAACTCTTACAACTCAATAATAAAAAGACAAATAACTCCATTAAAAAATGGGCAAAGCCAGCCTCAGCAATTTAGAGAGGCTCTCAGCAACTTAATGAGATCCTGTTTCCAAATAAAAAATAAAATAGGGCTGGGATGTAGCTCTGAGGTAGACTGCCCTGGGTTCAATCCCCAGTACCGCAAAAAAACAAAAAAGGGCAAGAAGCTGGGTGTGGTGGTGCACACCTGTAATCCCAGTACTTAGGAGGCTGAGACAGGAGGATCATGGGTTTGAGGACAGCCTTGGCAAGCAAAGTAGCAAGACTCTCAGCAACCTAGTCAGATGCTGCTTCAAAACAATAAATTGGGAGTGGTGGTGCATGGCTGTAATCCTAGTACTTGGGAGGCTGAGACAGGAGGATCACAGGTTCAAGGACAGCCTCAGCAAGTAGTGAGATTCTCATCAACCTAGGGAGAGACCCTGTTTCAAAATAAAAATAAAAAAATAGGGCTGGGGGTGTAGCTCTGAGGTAGAATGTCCCTGGGTCCAATCCCCAGTACCACAAAAAAATAAATAAGTAAATAAATAAAAAATAAAAAGGGTTGGGAGTGTAGCTTGGAAGTAGAATGCACCTGGGTTTAATCCCCAGTACCACACACATAAACACACACACACACACACACACACACACACACACACACACACACAAATGGCAAGGAGTTGGGTGTGGTGGCACTTGCTTATAAATCCCAACTACTCCAGAGGCTTAGGCAGAAGGATCTCCAGTTGGTGGGCACTGTAGCAAGAGCCTCATCTCAAAATAAAAAGGGGAGGGGCCCAATAAATCAGCTAAACATATTGTTAGGGTTTGGATTTTTTTTTTTTTGGTACCGGGGAATGAACCCAGGGGCATTCTACCTCTGAACTACACCCCAGCCCCTTTTAATTTTTTATTTTGAAACAGGGTCTCACGACATTGCTGAGGTTGGCTTTGAACCTGCACTAATAGCCTTTTCCCTAAAGAAGATACATAATTAGCTAATAAGAATATAAAAAGATACTCAACAGCATAAGCTGTCAGAGAAATGCAAATCAAAACCATAAGAGGATCCACACCTTACTACTTCACACCTACCAGGTGGGCTGTAATCAAAAAATTCAAATGATAACAAGTGCTAGCGAGAATATGGAGAAAGTGGAACTCTCATACATCGCTGGTGGGGATGTAAAACGATACAGCTGCTTTGAAAAACTGACATTTCCTTAAAATGTTCGACATGGAGTTACCAGAGGACCCAGCAATGCCACTCCTAGGCATGTACTCCCAAGAAATAAAAATATATGTGCACACAAAAACTTGTTCACAGATGTTCATAAATGCCTGAAGTAGAGACAACTCAAGTGTCCCTCAAATGGTAAATAGGTAGGCTGGGTCTGTAATCCCTGTACTTGGGAGGCTGAGACTGGAGGATGGCAGGTTCAAGGACAGTCTCAGCAACACAGCAAGACCCTGTTTCCAAACAAAAACTAAAAAGGGCTGGTGGTGTAGCTTGGTAGTAGAATGCCCCAAGGTTCAATCCCTAGTACCACACACACATACACACACACACACACACACAAAATGATCAATAGGTAAATAAAATGTAATATACACAATGCAGTATTATTTTGCACTCAAAAGGGATGAAGTACCGACACATGCTACTACACGGACTAGCTTTGAAAACACAGTTCTAAAGGGAAGAAGCAAGGCCGCCCATGCACAGTGCTGTTGGAGCGTCCAGAACAGGCAAAGCTGCGGAGACAGAAGCAGATCAGTGGCCGAATGGTGCGGGGAGGGGATTGCTGGGGGCACCTGGGAGATGACTAGTGAAGGGTATTTCTTTTGGGAGTAATGAATGAAATGCTCTAAAGTTGATTGTAGATGTTCAAACAACCAAGAATATAAGCTGGGCGTGGTGGCGCATGCTTGTAATCACAGTACTTTGGGAGGCGGAGACCGGAGGATCCGGGTTCG
>PVJS01016458.1:0-37459 GCA_004027185.1 Glis glis | reverse complement strand
AGCCCGGGGGACTCTGAGGCTGGCACGTTCCCACCTCCTGGGTAGAGCTGGCTGCTGGCTGACTGGAAGGGCATCCCAGGAGAGGCGTCTTCATGGCTTTTGAGATAGACACAAGGGAATCCCAGGCACCAGGATCAGAAAGCTGACACGTCCTGTCCTGTGAGCTCGGGTGACCCCCTCAGAAGGAAGAGAGGCTGCTCTGGCCGTGGAGCTCAGTCCAAGCACAGGGTTTGACTCCTCAACCCAGGGACCTGTCACCACCTCCTCCGTCGCTTGCTCTCCCGCCAGCCTCTCTTCTTTCCCTTTGCTCCCAGATCCTATAGGTCCATGAAGAGGCAAGTCGTAAGCAACCTACCTCCCTTGCTCTGAAGCCCCTCCCTGACGACTGAAGGGAAGGGGATTTGTCTTTTTAAACACCAGGTCCAAGCTGGGGCAGTCTGTCCTAATCCCACTGATCTGTCTCTTGGTCCCTGACGCCTAAGACCTTCCATAGTTCATCTGTATAGCTCATTCCTCTCCCAAGGATCCATCTGAACACCTGCCAGCTGCCTTGGTGCTTCCTCCAAGGGCCATGATGTCTTGCCTCACCTGAGGGCTCAGGTTCTGATGCTGTGTTAGTTTCCTTGTCGGAACAAATTAAAATTCTCAGAGACTGTTGGAAAAAAAAAAAGAATGCACTAATAGTTCTAAGAAAAATCCATTGGAAAGTTTAAAACACATCTTCAGGGAGTGTTTGAAAATATGGATCCATATATGTCATAATGTTGATCTTTCATTATAGAGAAATAAAGATGGAAATGGTTACCATCTTTACCAGTTACCAATTAGAACTGACAAAAAAGACAATGAGTTGGCTGGCTTTCTATACCTAAGACTTACTGAATATTTAAATTTCTTTGTGAGCAGTGGTGATGCCAGAGGAATGAAGTCTAACGATTCTATGACCTGTACATTCTGTGATTAAAAACAGAGAGTACCTACTGTACACACATTCGTCTTCTTAGGACCCGAAGAATCCCCGGCCTCAGAAAGCACAGATCTGAAGATGACCACCACTGGCCTCATCTCATCTATGCACACACTGGCCTAGACTAATTTCAGAAACCAATGCTTCCAGTTTCCACTATCCCACTATTAACCTGAAGATGCTGAAATTACATAATTACCACCTTAGAGATCCCTTCGATTGGGTTTGACACTTGACCTGATAAATGAAAATAGTCTTCAGGGGATAACAGAATATGTTTTGTCTTGTATTTACATATTAATAGAGAAAAGTTTGTGATGACTCTGTAGATTCTCCTGATAAGGGAAGGAAGGGAGAGAGGATGAGGGCATCGAGCATTTGAAATGACAGCGACAAGTTAGGGTCCGCACAGAGACCTCTGTGGACTCTGATGTCATTCTGCTTATTTCTTTCCCAGCCTTTCTGTATGGAACCTTAGTCCTGATAGCATTTCTCCTTCAGGATAGCATAGGTATTTCTAGATGAAAGAAAGCAGAAGCTAATAAGATAAACCAGGATACTCCCTATCCAATGAAGCAAGGGGAACACGATGGAACATCCCTTGGTCAACAGGAGATGAAGTAAACTCACAGTACGTGGTTAGACACCGCTGGAGAAAGGACACAGAAAGCGCATGTAGACTGGCTGTAAGAACTCACATTGCCTTTGTACGAAATGCTGTTCCAAGTTCCCAAAGTGTTCAGCTTGCTCTGGTTCCTGCTGCATCCCAGTCTCCTCTCTGCCCACTGCTGTCATAAGGTTGACTCACCCACACTCTAAGGGCTCGTAACTTCTCTGCCCTGGTGACCTTGAGTTCCCAGGCCATCCTCTTTAGGGGACTTTTGTCAGCCAGCTGCACTCTTATTTAGTATCAATGATGTGATTATCCAGAGGGACTCACTGGCATCAAATTGACTTCCAGTTTAGAGCTAGCAGGCCAGAAATAGGCTTAACCTTGCCAAGCTCATCAGACCCTCTCAGTCCCTCGATCTTCCCACAACCTGCCCACTACCATTAGCAAGGCTTACACTCATTTCCATTCATGCATCAGGCAGATGGGTGTGGGAGCCTACTACATGACTGGCTCTAGGAATGTTGTAGTGACCAAAACAGACACAAATTACTACCTTCCTGGCATTATAGTTTAGTGGTAGTGGTAGTGGTGGTGGTGGTGGGGGTGGGGGTGAATACAGACAATAAGGAAAATAAAGGAATATAACATATAAAATATTAGCAATCAGAAAATTCCATAAGGGCCGGGCGTGGTGGCGCACGCTTGTAATCCCAGTACTTTGGGAGGTGGAGACCGGAGGATCCGGGTTCGCGGCCAGCCTCAGCTTGCGCACGCACGCGCGTGCACACGTTCTCTCTCTCTCTCCCTGTCTCTCTCTCTCTCTCTCTTTCTCTCTCCCTGTCTCTCTCTCTCTCTCTCTCTCTACTTAGTGAGGCCCTCCGCAACTTCGTGAGACCCAGTCTCAAAATAAAGTATAAAAAATAGGGACGGGGGCATAGCGCGGAGGTAGAACGCCCCTGCGTTCAATCCCCGGTACCGCAAAAAAAAAAAAAGAAAATTCCATAAGGAAAAATAAAGTTTCTTAGGAGAGCAGGCGTGGTAGGGGGAGGTGGTTACAATTTTAACCATGATAGTTAGGGGAGCCCCCATCGAGCTGGTGACATTAAAGACTTAAAGGAGGGGAGGGAGGGTATTTTGGAGAAGAGTGCTACAGAAGGAGAGACCCAGCACAGTTCATTATAACTATACATCATAGTGAGGTTCAAAGTGATGAAAACGTTCATGCACACCACCCTTGGTGTGTTTCCTTCCAGAGTCCACCCTGCTTCCCACCCCTTCCTATACATGTTCCTGAGATTGGTAGTGATACCTTCATATACAGACATAACATTATTTGAACTGTTTCCTTCATCAAGTTTCCTTTTTTTCCCAATGGCAGTTATATTGATAAGTTTTGGTTTTTTTTAATCAGGAATTGTGTTTGTTCTTTGTTGCTACAGAGATAAATGTTTGTAGGGGTTTGTTTTAGTCAACATTCTAACTATTGTAATCTAAAACATCTGACACCACCACAACTTAGAGGAAAAAGTTTTTATTTTCTCACGGTTTTGGAGATTGATCAGAGTCCATGTCAGGCTGGGTCTGTGGAGCTCAGGGCATGATGGTAGGAAGCAGAGAGAAAGAGAGCAAGGCTTTGCTCTCATATCACAGAGGCTGGAAGCAAGAGAGAGAGAGAGAGCAGGGGGATTCAAAGACACAAGCACAGTCCCTAGGGCCACACCCCCAGGGACCCACCTCCTCCAGCCACACCCACCTGCTTAGGTAACCACCAGTAAGTCCATTGCAACCCTCATGACTTAATTACATCAACTCTGAACATTAATACCTGAGCTCTTCCAGGGACATTTTATATCTAACCATAACAAGTTTTGTTTGCTGTTGGCTTTTCAACCTATTAAATCAAAGACAGAGGAAATATGCAGAAGAATGTACAATCAGAGAGATAGGCATTTTTCTACCATATCATTAAGAATATCATGATAAGATAATTACCTGTAGAAGATGGAAAATGTTATGAATTCACAGTATAATCCTCCTGCATCTGTTACAGGGTGTTCCTGATGCCTAGATCATTTATATTTGTCCCTGCATACAATAAGTATGTGCTTCTCCATGCAATAGTAACACTAATAGTTAAGACTGTCTATCTTGCCAGGCACAGTAGGGTATGCTATCTCTCAAGCTATTTTAATATTTATTTTATATTATCTTTTATAGTATCTAGATGTTCTTATAATGTTTTAATGAGGAGAAGGCTTTTAAGACTGGTTCAGAGTCACACAGATTGAATCAAAGGGTAGGAAGTACTCAGCAGAGACTAGAGATTTATGGACTCTGAATTCTAACCCCACTCTATAATCATGATAAATTCATACAATTTCTCTGTGTTAAAGGGTACTATTTAAAAACACTTATTCTGAGTCCAATACTGTGGTAAGCATATATTAACTCTTATATGCATTGACTTTTTTTTAACTTTTTATGTTCATTTATTGGTGCATTGTAAATTGTAATTATACATTTTGATATATGTCAGGGTATGAACATCATACATGCACAAAAAACCTCTGAAGTATTCTGTCATTATACCATTTTGCAGATGAAAAATCGATGCTTAGCAAGTTTAAGACATTTTTCAAGGTTTTGTAAGCACTACATGTGTTGTTAGGCGCACCTGCCAGAGATGCACGTTTTCAATTCCTTTGCAGAGGGAGCCCTGGCAAACACTGGTTAAAAATAGTAAAGTATTAAGAGCCAATCAGCAGATGGATATTGTTAGATCTGTCTTGTGATTTTTAAATCTGATGTATTCCTGGATGGATTTCTCTGCCAGATGAGGGATATGCTCTCTTCAGGGACCAGTTTTAGACCAGGAAAGCTGTATAAAAATCTTGGCTAGTTCAGAGTTTATAGGGCCAATTGGCTTGAAAGGCTTGTAAAAGTAGACAGTGACATTATTTCACTTTTTCCATATTTGAGTCCAGTTTCAACCAAGGAGTGCAGAATTTTTGCCTAGGGAAAAATCATGGAAATAAACTGAATGAAGTGAGATGCTCCTGGGTTACACCGTTGGAGGTTATGCCACTGGATTTGTGCAGCACTGCCCCTCTGAGATTCACTTGTTTCTTCCTTACCTCAGGATAAAAAAATACAGAAAGATTTCCGTAGAAATGAGGTAAGTAGGATGTAAATGAAGGGTCTTGATCATTCCCTTTCTCAACCATAGTGGACAAAGGAGATGTGGTCCTGGAACTCCAGAAAAGTTCCCTGCTGAGGACACAGATCAGTTCAAAGACACGGGGCTTGCTTTCCTGGGTCTGGCTATTCAGCCGCATACAGAGGTGTGGAGTATAGCAGGCCCTCTGTATCTGTGGGCTCTGTATCTACAGAGTCAACCAACCATGGGCTGAAAATCTTCTGACAAAAAAATTGCTGAACACATGTAGATATTTTTTCTTATATTATTCTCTAATCAATATAGTATAAATGCTATTCACATAGCACTTACATTGTATTAGGTATTACAAGTAATCTAGAGATGATTTAAAGTTACATGGGAGGGTGTGTAGAGTTTGTTTTGAAATTCTACCAACCTATAAGACTCAATCACTATCTGGAGCATGAAAGGGAGGGAAGCGGGAGGGAATAGGGTGGGATTGGAGGGAGGGCTAAATGTGCAATGTGTGCATGTATGATGTTCATACCCTGACATATATCAAAATGTATAATTACAATGCACCAATAAATGAACAAAAAAAGTTAATAAAAAATCCAAAAAAAAAAGAAATTCTACCAATTTTTATATAAAGGACTTGAGCATTTGTGGCTCTTGGTATGTCTGGGAAGAAATGACTGTATCTCAAAATCCAAACTTCCTGTGGCTTTTGCCACAAGATCCTCCATCTACTTTTCTCCCACCATTTCGTTGTTCTCTTGTTTCATTGCAGTTTACTTAAACCCATAGCATTTACAAAATGTGGCGCGCTCTCTCTGCTAGTTTGTAATATTCTAGAAAAGTTCTATATTACTCATTTGTGATTTTTATAAATTGAATAGATATTTTTCACTGGTATAAGATGTTATTTCTGAAATACCTTCTACATGAAGAGGACAATTTTATACATAATTTTTATATGTATGTGTACATATGTGACATACATATATTCTTTCTATAAAATTATTATAAGGCACGTGTACCAATGATAATCTTTTTGAAATCTCATATTTAAGAAGAATGTACTTTTTTTGCAGTACTAGGGATTGAACCCAGGGGCATTCTACCTCCGAGCTACACCCCCAGCCCTATATTTTTATTCTTTATTTCTGAAACGATCTCACTAAGTTGCGGAGGGCCTCACTAAGTTGCTGAGGCTGGCCCCGAACCTGTGATCTTCCTGTCTCAGCCTCCCAAGTACTGGGATTACAAGCATGTGCCACCATGCTTGGCTAATAATTTTTTATAAAATCATTTTCTAATCCTGAATTAAAATTATCAAATATTTCTGGTAAAACATTATGGTACTTAAGTTTGAAAATCTAAAAAATGAAGTGTTTTTCTTATCTCTAAACATTGAAAGATCAGGATCCCTTTGCTAACTAAAAAAAATTAATCTTTTAAGAAATATTGAGCCAAGCATGGTGGTACATACTTGTAATACCAGGACTTAGGAGGCTGAGACAGGAGGAGCACAGGTTCACAGCTAGCCTCAACAACTTAGTGAGACCCTCCACAAATTAGTGAGATCCTGTTTCAAAATAAAAAATAAAATAGGGCTGAGAGTGTAGCTCAGAAGTAGAATACCCCTAGGTTCACTCCCCAGTACACCCCCCCACACAAAGAAATATTGTTTTATTTAAAGCATATTTATTGGGCAGTTGACAGGTGCCTTGAGCAGGCAGGGTGTTAGGCAACAGAAATACAATGACAAAAAGAACCTTGACAACGGTGAACCCTGACCTCATGAGTTCACTGTCTTAACAGATGCTGTTAAGTGGCAGATGCTACTTAAATGATAACGTCAACAAATATAATTACAAGCCAATAAAGGCTATGGAGCAAAGATACCCAAGGCTAAATATAATTTAAACCATTTACATTGTAAATAATGTGTGTCAATAAACTATATTAGAATGCATGTGAATTGTTTGGGAAGTATCCAACTGGTTACTCCTCAACTCCATTTAAGTGTCTAATCAACACCTAAACTTCAATGTCAAAATTAAGCACCTCATCTTCCCCCAAAAGATACCCTTTTCAGATTTTAGTGGATGTCAACTTTATTCTTTCAGTTGCCCAGGAAAAGTCCTGGGGTCATGTTGATGCCTCTTGTTCCTTCAGTCCTTACATCGTTCCTTCAGCGAATCCGTGACTCTCCCTTGGAAACGCATGCAGAGTTTGCTCACTTCTCACTCCTTCCACTGATACCACTGAGGTCTAGATTATCAGAACATTAAATGGGATTAAATCTTGCCTAGATTTTTGCAATCACTTCCTAAATCGCCAGCTGTCTACCTTTTCCTTATTCACAGTCTATTGTCAGCGTGGCCGATGGACTGAGCCTGCTAAAAGTTCGATCAGAGTATGTCCCTCTCTGCTCAAAACATTCTACCACCACACCCCATTAAATTCCTAGAACAGTGGCCCACACTGCAAGAGGCGAGTCCCATTTCCTGGCTCCTGCTTCTCTGCCCTTCGCTCCCTCCACTCCACCATCCTGGCTTCCTTGGTCCTGGACTTGCCAGGCATAGGCTGGCTTCAGAGCCATTGCGCCTGCCTGGCTGCTTGGCTCCCCTCTTCCCTCACTTCTTCAAGTCTTTGCTTAAATGACACCTTTCCGGTGAGGCTCAGCCTCCCCTCAGGAAGTTTATCTTTACTCAGGACACTGATGTTTCCTGAGCAGTTAGAATAGTGCCAGGCATATATTTTGCACTCAGTAAATAGTTTTTCAAATAGATAATGAATGTTCATAGGCAGAGTAACATAGTGGAAGGATGTAGACTTTGAGCCCGCAAACATGAATTCCAATACTCGCTCTGCACTTTCTAGTTGGGTGAGCTTGGGTGTTGTCACCATGTACTCTGAAGCCTTGTTTTCCCCAACTGCAAAAATATAAACAGCAGTATTATTGTGAGAATTACACATGAAGCATCCAATGTGGCATAGGTTATATAAGTGTAGTTATTATACCTAGAATATAATATTTTTGTTAAATACTTTAAAATATATAATGCTATATTATTTTCAAACAATGGTCTATAATCATAAATATAATTTGGCTGGGTGTGGTGGCACACGCTTGTAATCCCAGTACTTGGGAGGCAGAGACCGGAGGATCTGGGTTCACGGCCAGCCTCAGCTACTTAATGAGGCCCTCTGCAACTTCGTGAGACCTGGTTTCAAAATAAAGTATAAAAAATAGGGCCGGGGTGTAGCTTGGAGGTAGAACGCCCCTGGGTTCCATCCCCGGTACCACAATAAATAAATAAATAAATAAATAAATAAATAAATAAAATTTGAATCCTAAAAATGACCACTCACTTTGGCACACTATGTACTAATCAAAATATTGAAGCTCATCAACAGCGTAAATTCTTCTGGATTCTTCTGTGAGAACCTCAGCAGTTCAGTTAGTTAGTAGAAAGTATCAGCAGGTGAAGGACACAACTGTCTACTACCAGAGTTTCTCATGTCATGGATACTTATGACAATAAATTGGTCTTTTATAGTAAAGAAATAGCACCCAGGCCTCCCTAAGAAGGAAGGCAGCTCTGCTTTGCTTATGAGACCTGGACGTAGACAAACAGACCTGGACACAGACAAACAGAGCCGGGGTTGTCTAAAGATGACAAAATCAAGGATTTATGAGTACCAGCCACTGGCTTGTGAAATGTTGTAATGTATAGATAAAGGAGCAAGAATGCAGAACCAACAGCCCTGTGACCTTGGAGACTTAATGGCCCTAAAGCAATAAGTTAAGGAAAAATGTCATAAAATAGGAGCTGCTTCCACTGGTCAATGTGTAGACAAAGGGGCTTCTAACATATATAAGCCCTATACCCAGATGTCCATATTGGCTACTCTCTTTCAAGTCCCCTACCCTGAGCGGGGAGCTTTTTTTGTCTTTCTATTCCCTGTTTTTCTTGGCTTTAAAATAAAACTTCCACACACTTACACTTGGCCATTCGTTTGTCCGGGGAATCTCATTCGCCGATTGCCCTAGACAAGAACCCAGTAAGATGAAACCTGGCATCAACACTGACACGTGACAGAGAGAAAGCAGGGATAAAAATTTGTTTAACTTTGCTTTTCAGTTTTCTTGCAAGAAGAATAGACTTTGGATCAAGAATGGTAGAGAAACACTCTCAGAGGCTATACAAGAGAAAATAAGTGAGATTGGGAGAGAAAAGGGCACTATTCACTCTCACAAGTTAAAACGGTAAGTACCCAAGGAAACGACTCTTAAGATTTCCCATCCACCTCCAATCACTTCGAAAAGTGAACTGTATTTGCTAAGAGACCGAACATGACAACAGGGCTGCTAAAGTTACAATTTCCTAACCTGCTCAAGTCATAACTTTTGTGTAAAAACACATATGTTAAAGCAGTCAGAGGAGTAACGGGAGCCTAGGTATTACATATAAATTCATTCATTTAAAAATCACTTATTGAGTGTCTACCATGTGACAGATACTTAGTAAATGTCTTTTGAATGAAAAGAAAAAAAATTCCCACCCACATGATAAATAACTGTTCTTTTTTTGGTAGCCACTGAATAAAGGCAAAGTACAGCTGAGTCTACAAAAAAAAAAAAACAACACATTCGGCCAAAGTTTTCATGGAACACTAATAAAGTAGGTATCTTCTTGATGTCCTTGACCAATACGTGGTAAAACCTGTAGGAGACTCAATGGACTTCACACAGATCCATAGTACTGTGAGGGAGCCAAGAAGGTGACCTTAGTCTAATATGTGAGAGAAATCATGTTCAGAGAGAAGATAAAGGCCCCATCCTGGGGCATTCTCCTCACCTGGAGTACAGAGGTCAGTTCCATGCTCTGTTATTGAAATGAAAAGGGATATGGTTAAGCCAAGGACAATAACAGAGAGGCCGAGGGGGTGCTGAGATTCTGTACTATGAAGAGAAACTGAAAAGAAAAAGCCAGGTGTTTGCTCTGAGAGAAAAGAACATTCAGGGAATATATAATAGCGGCCTCCGGGTGGGATGGGAGAAAGAGGATGAACTTTGAGCATATCTGAGTCAGGAACTCCTCTGGTGCATTATCTTGTTTAATCCTCACATTTAGCTTGTCAGTACATGGAGTTCTGCACACAAACACATAACATTTGATGTATGCAAGCATATAACATCTCTCCTCAGAGCATGTCAGGGACACTGAAAAGCCTCTCTCTGCAGTGTGGCCAATCTCACCTTCCCCAGCTCTGTATGACTGCTTTTCTATTAGTTGATTCTCCTTGTTTATGAAAGTTTGGAGTAGTTAAGGTCAGTGGGTTTTGCAAGAGAACAAAAGAAGTGCCCTGTCCTTAGGGGCAAATGCTTCACTAAGAGGTGGAGGGTGGAGGAAGAAGACAAACCACTCCTTGTGATTGCAGGTTGCTCTGTAATCTGAAAGGACACAGTGGGGACAAGGGCGCAGCTCAGTGATAGAGTGCTTACCCCGGGCTCCATCCCCAGCACTGGAAAAAGAAAAGGAAAAAGAACGCAGAGTATAGCCTAAGATGTCCCTTGTAGTGTACTAATCTCATAAAAGTATACTGATGCCACAGCACCAGCCTGGCGTACAATGTGGGAGCTGTTTGCTGATTTCGTAAGTGGGACCTCAGAGCTTTAGGATGTCTGATCCACTTTGGAAATAATAATAAGAAGAAGAAAAAAAAATGAAATGCCTGGATGGGAAAGTCAGTTCAGTTTCTTCAGTTCAATAAACACTTCTGAATCAGGCTTCTATTCCTTTAAAAACCCTGCTTACCTTAGTTTGGGTTTATAGAGGCCCTTGTTAATACCAATGTTCATGAAGTAAAGAACCCTTTCAGGGACACTTCAGAAAAAACATATGAAAAGGTTCTTTGAAAGCTATCACATTTTGAAACTGACTTCCATTGAGCTGCTGCTGGCTGCACTGATCAGTTTAAATAGATTCAATGACTTGCCTTTATTTTTGGTATTTAATAGTTCACTTTTTCCTACTATCCTCAAATAAACTAGATAGTCTGTGTTTTTTTGGTGTTTTCCCTTACAAGGAAACTGACAGTATAAGAAGCAGCTTTCTTTTCCTTAGTAATTTTCCCTGCAGATTCTGCACATCTGAAGTTCTGTGGTTAAAGAGAGCCCAGAGGCATACATTTAAGAACTATTCACAAGAAAACAGACATCTAAACCATCACCTTCATTAAATAGTACTGCTGTTAAAATACTATGTTTTGGAATTAGGAAATAGAAAGGCATTGGGTGGAGGTGGGGAAACCCTATTCCCCAACACGGTGGATTCTAGTCTTAGATCAATCCAATCAGTCCTGCCTTGGGCTCTCCAACCAGATCTGGTCAATCCTTCACTCTTCCAAAGTTGTTCTTTGCTAATGTTGACTTTAATTAAATACTGATATGCCAGGCATTGTATTAAGCACCTGAAGTTCACAATTGAATTCGATCCTCACCGCAACCTCTTGAAGTGGGCACTATTTTTAAACCCACTTTACAAAGTGGTGACCAAGCCCAGAGCCCTAGCTCTTCGTTCTTACACTAAAATGCTCTTCTCCACCAAGGTTCTTCTCCCTAGGCTGGGTCCACGGATGCCTGAACTCAATCCAGGGAATTCTAAGGAGAAGGAAAATCCCAGGTAGGAAGTGAGTTACTGAAACCTAGGATGTCTGGCCACTAGAAACCAAAGGAAACCCCTACTGGTGATAGAGGGGTGTCTCTTCTTATTGGGCTCTTGTCCAATGGATCTTTACAAATGAAGTCCAAGGACTAAAAAAGGGTGTAGGAATATGAAAGTTTATTTTAATTCAAGGAAAGATAGAAGACAAAAACAGCTCTTCTCCACATAGGGGGGTGGGGTGGGAGGGATCCCCGAAAGAGAATAACCACTAAAACTCTTGGGAGGGAGGTTTTTAAACCTTATTGAGGCTCCCCATCTGCTCTTTTACAATTGGTCAGAATTGGGTCTTGAGGGACCAATGCCTTTTGCCCAATTTCAATCTTTAATTTTGAATCGTTATCTTGTGATCTGGTGCCCACTGGACTCTCATCTTCCCGTTCACCTCCCCCCATCTCACAGAAGGTGTACAGATGGCCTTCTTTAATCCTGTTCCCAGGTTCTCTGCCCTGGTAATAAGAAGCCACAGGTGTGAGATAGGTATGGCAGATTTGCCCATAGCTGTGGCCGCAGCCTCATCCGGGAAGAAGAACTCAAGGCTGGCCATGTAAGCACTGAAAGAAGAATCTCTTTTTCTGCTCTTTTTTGGTTTTACTTTTTCCAATTTCTGGTCTTTGAAAATCTTCCAGGAAAGCCTGAGAGCAGCCTTAGGAGACCTTTTGGCAGCACCCCTGTGAGTTGTTAGCCAAAACTCCAAACTCTTATGCTCATCACTGAGACTTGTCTGTTGGGAGTAGCTCAAAGATATTCTTTCAACCAAGATAATTAGGTTAGCAAAAAAGAGCCATTGTGGTTCAGAGAGCTCAGCATTGATTACTAGGTCAAGATAAGGATTGTTCTCTCCTGTTTTTCCCTCTGGAGGCCTTAGATAGCAGAGTACTTTTGACCTTGTGCAATAGATACCCTCTTACTCATTGAGAATGAGGTGGGGAGGAAGGGGAGGGAGGCAGGAAGAAGTGAGTGTCCAATGTATGACTTTTAACCCTCATTTTCTGGCTTCCCAGAAGCCACAGGCATTTACCCCCTCACTGTAGAGTTGAGAAAAACACCTTCCTAAGGCAGGCAGGGGACCTCATGGAATGCGGGAAACTTTTCCCCCAAATAACTTGGTGACAAAAACTAGGCAAATCGATAAAATTCTCTTTAAAATGATTTCTCCTAGCTGGGCGTGGTGGCATATGCTTATAATCCCAGTATTTGGGAGGCTGAGACAGGAGGATCGCAGGTTTGAAGCCAGCCTAGGCAATTTAGCAAGGCCCTCTGCAACTTAGTGAGACCCTGCTTCCAAATAAAAAATAAAATTGGGCTGGGGGTGTAGCTCAGAGGTAGAATGCTTCTGGGTTCAATCCCCAGTGACACACACACACACACACACACACACACACACAAATTTCTCCTTTCTTGCCCTTATACATTCCACTCATAATCATTACAGAAAATTTATAAAATACATACAAACAAAAAGAATGTAGCTAAAGTCAGAGATAATTAACATTAACAATTTTGTATAGATACTCCCATTTTTTATTCAAATATAAATATATAAAAGTCACTTCTTTTAAAGAATTGGTTCAAATTCTGCTCATGGCTTTGTAACTTGCTGTGTGTGTGTGTGTGTGTGAGTGTGTGTGTGTGTGTGTTACTAAGGATTGAACTCAGGGGTGCTTATGCCACTGAGTTACATCCCAACCCTTTTTATTTTGTATTTGGGGACCTGTCCCCAAATACACTAGGCTGTCTCACTAAGTTGTCTAGGCTGGCCTTGAGTTTGTGATCCTTCTGTATCAGCCTCCCAAGTTGCTGAGAAGACAGTGTGCACCACCATCCCCTGCTATAACTTGCTTTTTTACTTTATGATATATGAAGAACTTCTCATATAAAAAATAGAAATTTCTCTTCTTGTGCTGCCTTACAGATTACAGTGTTCTACACTGGCAAGTACTAATCACGTCACTGTTGTCAAATGCTCAGCTTCCTCAATTCTCAGTACTACTTTAAGCAACATCTCAGCAAGCACCATCCATTCATGCATTTTTGAGCACTTGCCAATTATTGCCCCCAAATAAATTTCCAATGCTTAAAATAAACATGTATTAAGGTTTTGGGGATCCTTTCCTTGAGAAAGATGACATCCACTAACAGTTTCACAAGCAATGTTGGAACCGCCATAAGGCCCTTCCAAAGGAGAAGGGCACACCAATGAGGCCGAAAATAATCCTGGGAGAGGGAAGAAAGTGCCCTGTTCCCCCACACACCCATGCACCCACACACTGGGATTCTTATACTTCACACAAGATGACAAACAATTGTGCCTCTGTTGCTCCATCCCCAATATTAGTTATTATCCCAGAACAGTGGAAAGTCCCAGGGCCCAGGAGAGTCCCAATGTGTTAAGCCAGCAGAGCAAAAGCCAGCATTCAGTGTAAAAGCTCAGCTTCAGTAGTTGGTAAAAGCTGATGCTTCAGAAACATCAAACTTATTATTTTTTATTTATATTTTTTCATTTATTTATTTTTATGTTTTGTGGAACTGAGGATTGAACCCAGGGGAATTCTATCTCTGAGCTCCACCCCCAGCCCTACTTTATTTTTCATTATTGACATAGGGTCTTGCTAAGTTGTGGAAGGCCTTGCTAAGTTGCTGAGGCTGGCCATGAACCTTCAAGCCTCCTGTCTCAGCCTCCCAAGTATTGGGATTATAGGTGTGTGCCACCATACCCGGCCAAACTTATTATTAATCTGACACTTACATAGCACCTATTATGTGTCAGACCCTGTCCTAAGTGCTTTTACAATCTCAAATCATTTAATTCTTATAACAACCCTATAGTAAGGCAGATGCCACATTTTTACAAAAAGAGGTTATGTAACTTGTTAGAGTTAGCTCTAGAGTCCATGCATCTAACCATGAAGCACCTTTATCTGCCAGAGGATGTCCCCCATCACACTAAAAGTGTTCCCAACTACTGCCACATACACGGGTGGTGACCACTCAGCTCTCCAGCTGAGCAGGAGCACCATCTCACTGGGGCTGCCACATTAGACACGAAGAAAATGGAACACTGCCCACAGAGAGCCACTTAATACCCCAAATACAATATTTTACATAACAATGTATTCCCTGTACCTGATTTAGCCTTGGCTTCACTTACCACTTACTAGTTTCAACTATTTCTTCTCCTGGGAAGATCCATTTTTTCTTAAAAAAATCACAATTAGACTACTTAATACCTTACACTTTCCAAAGCACTTTAACACGGAGGCTTAGAAAAGCTGAAAGATTTGTTTGTTGTCTCTCAGCTAGATACATAGAGGCAGGATGCGAACATAACCACCTCTAACTACTTTCCCCCTCCACCGTATCTACTGGCCTCTGAATGGCAACAGGCATACTCACCAAGCAGAAGTTAGAAGAGAGAGCTGCTATGTAAAAAGACATAGGTGCTGGGCAGTAGACACCGGCTAGAAAAGAATTCCCACCATAGGAGTAGAACCTCATAAAGGTTTATATAGGGAGGGGCACATTCAAAGAATGGACCAGCTCAGGAGAGGGAAAGAGAAGGGAGAGACAGAGAAACTGGCAAAGATTGACAGAGAGGCTGGCAATCCTTGGAGGGACCAGCTTTCATTTGTTTGTTTGTTTAGTCACTGGGGATTGAACCCGGGGCATTCTACCTCCGAGCTACACCCCCAGCCCTATTTTGTTTTTATTTTGAAACAGAGTCTCACTAGGTTAATGAGGCTGTCCTCGAACCTGCGCTCCTCCTGTGTGCATATGTGTGTGTGTGTGTCTGTTTATCCTGAGAGAGACAGTGTTTTGGTAAGTTTGTGTAGAAGGAACCCATGCAGGTTCATTCATATGAGTGGGTATAGGAATAAACAAATGAGAGACAGCCTTAACTTTTTCTGTCAATTATAGAGATAAAAGAAACCAGAGGATTTGTGATGTGGCAATATTTAAGAATAAGTTCTAGCTAGGTGTGGTGGCACATGCCTATAATCCCAGTACTTGGGAGGTTGAGGCAGGAGAATCACAGGTTTGAGACCAGCCTCAGCAATTTAGCAAGACTTTCAGTAACCCAATAAGACCCTCTTTCAAAGCCAAAAATAAAAAGGGCTGGGAGTGTAGCTCAGAGGTAGAATGCCCCTAGATTCAATCTCCAGGAACACACACACACATACACTCACACATACACACACACACACACACACACACACACACACACTTGAATAAGTTCTTTGGGTTATGGGAGAGGAAGTTGACTAAAGATGAGGTAGAGTTGAGTTGTGGGAAGTGAGTTCACCACATGGCTGAATTCCAAATACATATAATATTATGGTATAAGTGTGTGTGTGTGTGTGTGTGTGTGTGTGTGTGCGTGCGTGCGTGTGTGTGTCTATGGTCTATCATCCATCTTATCAATCTACTTACCTACCTATTGTGGTGCCTTGCATAGGTGTGGGAAAGGGGAGAAGGGATGTGAATCTAAAACTCCTTGGACACACACACACACACACACACACACACACACACACACGCTTCTGTCTGGCTCAGCTCAGACCTCAGGCCTGGAAGCTGCAGAGACTGGGATCCCTGGGAGTTGGCCTTCCTGTACACTGCTGACAGCCTCTGCCCCTCCAAGAGAGCTACTTGCCAGCCGCACAGAGGGGTGCTCAGAGCCAGCGGGGTGGAGACCGAGACCAAACGATCCACAGTCAGAGGATTCCAGCTCACCCCCCTCACATATCCATCCTTTGCTCACCCTTTTCAAAGTCTCCTCTAAAAGAAAGCTGGTAGCTGGGCGTGGTGGCGCATGCTTGTAATCCCAGTACTTGGGAGGCTGAGACAGGAGAATCACTGGTTCGTGGTCAGCCTCAGCTACTTAGTGAGGCCCACTGCAACTTAGTGAGACCCTGTTTCAAAATAAGGAATAAAAAATAGGGCTGGGGTGTAGCTCAGAGGTAGAATGCCCCTGGGTTCAATCACAGTACTGCAAAAAACAAAAAACAAAAACAAAACATTATGTTGATGTATTGTTATAGTTCCCAAATTCATATGTTGAAATCCTAACTCCTGAGGTCATGGTATTAGGAAGTGGGGGTGCTAGGAGATGGTATTAGGGGGTGATTATGTCATGAGGCAAAAACCTCATAAATGGGATTAGTGCTTTTATAATAGGGGCTCAAGACAGAACTCTAGCTCCTTCCACCATGTGAGGTTAGAAGAACACCAAAGGTCACTTCTGTGACTTGAACTTCTGGGGCTCCAGAGCTGTGAGGATGAATTCCTGTTTACCAGCCACCCAGCCTATGGGATTTTGTTATAGAAGCTCAAACAGACTAAGACCCTGGAGCCCCATGTATTAACCACAAAACATTGACAAATCTTAACATTTTACTTTATTTTTTCCTTTTAGTAAGGAAATAAAATATTATAAGTGCTATAGAAGCTCTTGTATACCTCTCCTTTATCCTTTTTCTTTCCATTCCTCACCAGAAATAACCACTATCATGACTATATCATATATGGTTTGCATATTTTATTACTTATGCATGTATTAATTGACATTTTTTTACTCTCATACTCCTAAAATTTCCTTTCCTTTAATTTCCTGTAGTATCATTCTGAAACTTCCTTTGTTCTTTCAACATTGCTTTTGAGATGTATTCATGATACATGTAGTCAGAGTTCATTATAACCACATTTTAGTAATATGTCATTGCATGTATATATTACCATTTGTTTAGGAAGGTGCTTCATTATGGATAGTGTAGGTTACTTTTTATTGTTTAAAAGTTCAAGATCCCATTCCCTGCTCCTTCGTGAAAGCTAAGCCCTTGGTCCCAAGACTGGTCCCCAGGGCTGCTAAAGCATTTCCTCGCACATCCAACACTCAGGCTTGGAACACTGTTTCTGTGCATGGAGCCTAGGATATCCCATTTTGCAAATTTAGCCATACACTTAAAGCACGTTCATCATATTTTAGCCAACATACCTAGCTGTGACTTAGCAAGGATGTTTTATGGTTATCTAATGCTTCCTACTGCCCAACATAGGAAGTGACTCTGCTAAACTTTCCTTTTCTCTGGTGACACCACATTCTATTTGTTCTCTTCCTCTTTGCTCCCCTTCCCTTTTCTTGCTCTTTCAATACTGAAGTCAGTCAGGCTTGGTAGTGCATCCCTGTAATCCCAGTACTTGGGAGGCTGAGACAGGAGAATCACAGGCTCAAGGCCAGTCTCAGCAATTTAGTAAGACCCTCACCAACTTAGTGAGAAAATAAAAAATAAAATAAGGCTGGGGATGTAGGTTGGAGGTAGAATGCCCCTGGGTTCAATTCCCAGTACCAAATATATATGTTGGGGAAAAATATATATATATATATCATCATAAGTTCTGTCCTGATCCTTTCCTCACCCTTCTGAACACCTGTGGGGTGATTTTCATAGATACAACTGACACAAATGCACTGATGATTCACAAATCAGAAAACTAGAATTCTTAAACTGAATTTTCTTGACTTCTAGGTCATATATCCAACTCTGTCTCATATGATTTTATCTGAATGAGCCACTGACACTTTAAATTCATCATTTTCAAAACCAGACTCACCCCTTCCCCCAAATCTATTCTTTCTCTCTTATCTCTCAGAGACAGGCAAAGCCATCCACCCAAATCAGAAAGCTTGACAGACTCCTGGTACCCCCAACCCCTCCATCTCCTCTACTTCTATCCCACCAGCGTAAGCGACTACCACTTCCTGTCAGGCCGGCACCCTTCTCTTCTACTCGGGCTCCACTTTCCTGCATTTTTCAGGCCTTCGTTTTCTCTCACCTGAGCAATCACAAGAACCTTCTCATCTGTGTTCTTGTTTCAGTTTTAGCAAATACAAATGCAGGATGTCCAGTTAAATATGAGTTTCAGATAAATAATAATTTCGTAGTGTGAATATTTCCCAAATATTTCATGGGCAACCCGTAATTTATCTGGCCACCTTACAAATATATCTTCAATATCACCAATCAAGATGAGCAAAAAGAATTTATCATAGCATTTCCCTGCTTAATATCTTCAAAATGTCCCCATTGTCCACAAGATCAAGTTCTAACTCTTTGGTGTGGCATACAAAACCCTCCATGGTCGGAACATTCTCCACCTCTCCAATTTCTCCCAGGTATCTCCCTCATTCATTGTGTCCCAGCCACATAGGTCTCCTTGTTCCTGGAACACATGCAGCTCTCTTCTGCCTCATAACTTGCAGGTCCATATACCTGGACGACTCTCTCCCAGGTCTTTGTATATCTGCCCGACTCTCCTTTCTCAGGACTTAGATAAATATCACTTCTTCAGAGAAGCTTCCTCTGGACATTCTACCCATAGGTGCCCCTAGTTACTCTTCATCTTGTTTCTGTTTCTTCTCTTCATAGCACTTTCACAATCTGCACTTATTCATTAATTTTCTATCTTCTCATTAGAATGTAAGTTCTATGAGACGAAGGGATACTAATTTATTGCTATACTTCCTATGTTTAACATGGTTTCTGATACATGGCTTGTGTTTTATAAGTATGAATAAAGCAAAGGAATAAAGAAATGAAAGAGACCGGGTGTGCACATCCCAGTACATAGGAGGCTGAGACAGGAGGATCGCAGGTTCAAGTACAGCCTCAGCAATGTAGCGAAACCCTGTTTCCAAACAAAAAATAAAAGGGCTGGGAGTGTAGCTTGGAAGTAGAATGATCATACAAGTAAATAAAGGAATGAGTTCCTTTAGAATCTTTGCTTTTTCCCTGCTTCATACCCTGACTTAGCAGCCATAACAAAATACAATAGACAGAGAGATTAAAATGCAGAAATTTATTTTCTCACAGTTCTGGAGGCTGGAAGTCCAATTTCAAAGTGCCAGCAAGCTCAGTTTCTGGTGAGGGCTCTTCTCATGGCCTGTAGAGGCCATATTCTCATTGTACCCTCACAGGGCAGGGAAAGTCTATGCTTATAAGGTCATTAATCCCATCATAAGGGCCCTACCCTTATGTCCGCATTTAATCCTAATGACCGCATTTAATCCTAATGACCTCTCTAAATAACATCACATTGAGGGTAAATGCTTTAATGTATGAATTTCAGAAAGGCACAATTCAGTCCATAGCATACTCTCTCTTTCCTCTATGTGCTCAAGAATCACCATCTCCATAAATAGCCTCCAATAAAGTAAATCCCTTTGTCCTTTGCACCTTACCGCCATCCTGTGCACCTGTAGTACTTTACAATGACTAGTTTCTTTTTTTTTTCTTTTTGTGGAACTGGGGATTGAACCCAGGGGCATTCTACCTCTGAGCTGCACCCCCAGCCCTATTTTTTATTCTTTATTTTGGAACAAGGTCTTACTAAGTTGCAGAGGGCCTCACTAAGTAGCTGAGGCTGGCCGCAAACCTGTGATCCTCCTGTCTCAGCCTCCCAAGTACTAGGATTACAAGTGTGCATCACCATGCCCGGCTATAATAACTAGTTTCTTACATGACTTCCCTACCTCTGAGGCTGCAAGCTCCTGGAGGGCTGCACCATCTCCTCACTGTGCAATGTCTGGTATGTAGAAAGGACTCAATAAATATTCATTGACTGAATAAATGCATGCATGAATGAATGCCAGCATCTAAGAAGGCAGTGTGAAATGAGTTAGGATAGCCAGTATTCATATCATGAAGCTCATAGGAGATACATTCTTTTTTTGTGTGTGTGGTACTGGGGATTGAACACAGGGATATTCTACCTCCAAACTACACCCCCAGCCCTATATGTTATTCTTCATTTGGAAACAGGGTCTCGCTAAGTTGCAGAGGACCTCACTAAGTAACTGAGGCTGGCCGTGAACCTGGATTCTCCAGTCTCAGCCTCCCAAATACTGGGATTACAAGCATGCGCCACCACGCCCGGCTAGGAGATACATTCTTGAACTTGCCCACAAAGTATATTTATAGTTAGTTTTCACAGTATTGATTTGTGATATGATTTCCAAGTCAATCTTTATTGGTTTGATTAGGGCTATTATAACAAAATATTTCAGACTGAGTGGCTGAAACTACAGAATTTATTTTCTCACAGTTCTGGAAACCACAAGAGCAAGATGAAATAGTGGCAGGGTTGGCTCCTTCATTCCGAAGGCTGTGGGGGAAAGATCCGTATCAGGCCTCTCTCCTTGGTTTATGGTGGTTGTCTTTTCCCTATATCTTTACATTGTCTGCCTTCTGTAATTGTCTATGTGCAACTTCCCTCTGTTTATAAGGACACCAGTCATATTGGATTAAGTCCACCCTAAAGAGCTCATGTTAACTCAATTACTTCTGTAAAGATCCCATCTCCAAATACAATCACATTCTGGGGTACTGTGGATTAGGACTTCAACATGTGAATTTGGGAATACACAATTTAGCCTAGAGCATAATTTCTGCTATACAAATGAGAAAAGTGACATTTAGAGCTGATATAAGCAGTCACATAATGGCAGAGAGGAGACATCCAAAAACTTGAGACCAAGGGAGAAGACATAGTGGTGGTGGGGGGAGCAAGAATGCAATAAAGAGCATGCACAAAATATATATCGAAAGACGACGAAGAAGGAGACTAAACAAAGGACAGAAAACACTCATGTTAATGAAGAGGGTCTTTAGCAAAATACTTGGTTATGCTTGAAACAGCCAATTTAAAGGAACAGAAAGCCTATAATACATTTTATAAAGCAGTCCTTCAATTATGGTCATATGGTTTTTAAATATTACTTCTCAAAAGGTAAGCCTTCAGGCACATGAAAAAATTAGCTGCTTAAAAAGACTGAATCTCTAGTGGTTCCAATAGTTTCTTTCTTTTTTTTTTCTTTTTTTTTTTTTTTGGTGGTACTGGGAATTGAACCAGGGGCATTCTACCTCCAGGATACATCCCCAGCTCTATTTTATTTGTATTTTAAAACAGGGTCTCTAACTAGGTTGATGAGAGTCTTACTACTTGCTGAGGCTGTCTCGAACCTGCCATCCTCTTTGTCTCAGCCTCCCAAATACTGGGATTATAGGGGTGCTCCACCACACCCGGCTAAACTGAATTACTACTGATGATAGATTAAGACATAAAAAGACAAAATATCAGGTAGTTAAAATAAAAAAGTAAAAGTAGCCAGAATATTCATTCAGATGAGAAACACTTCTGTGTAAAATATAAGACGCATTCTATTATTTAATTTTTGTTCTTGCCCTTAGATTGCCTTCTTCCACCCACCTTCCAGGACTTTTGCTTAAGGATCCTGGAAGAGTGAATCACCATATGGAAGGAAACACAAGAGTACTGGTTTCTTGGAAGTTTCACCAATGACTCATAGTTCATGGATTTTATCTTTATCAACTTCATTTGGAAAAAAATCTTTTCACATTGCTCATCTACACAGTGTCTCTCTTAAGATTTAAAATTAATTTAAGACATTTAAGCATGATAAACCAGCACACAGCTTGTTAAAGCTGTAAAGTGTCATAGTGTGTACTTTTTGTAGCAAAAAGGCAGCGCTAGAAAGGTATGAACCCTGATATTAGCCAAGATCTATTGTGCCTGGTGGTGTTACAAGCGATTATTTCTTTTGCCAATTGATATTTCTCTGCTTAAAGTAAATATTTCTGGCTTTATAAAAATAAAATTAATAAATGATTTTTAGTTTATAAGATAATATTTTAAATTGGCTACAAGTATCTGATTCGTCTCTCTACATCTGAAGTTTTCTGCTAATTCGAGAGTCCAAAAGACCCACATTAGTACCCTGTCCTGTTTCTCCATGAGAAGTTGAACATGTGTTTAAATTTCTGTTAATGACATTCAGATATAATAGAGCACATGTGAAAGAAAACACTCACCTAGGAAAGCAGCCACCGTTTTGTTTCACTATTCTAAGTGCAGAAGGAAAGTGTTAGCAGCAGATAACCTCCTAGCATCAACAGCACTTCTCACTAAGAAGCAGTGGATTGCCGCGTGAACCTCTGAGGAACTCCAAGGTGCCTGAACTTCCATACTGTATTCTTTGCTCACCCTGTGCCCATTCTGGAGCCAAACACACACTTTGCCCAAACAAATCCAGCACCACAGCACATTTGTCAAGTAATACCAATTTTGATAAAGAGAGAGAGAAATTACATCATATACCACCCAGCAGAACTTAATAAAAGCTAAGCTTCACTATTTGCCTCAAAACTCCTTTCTCTTTTTTGCACATCAAAAACATCGATTGTCCTAACATTCAAATCCAGCCTTTAAGATGAATTCCTCCATTACCAAAAGGAAATCAGGCAGATAGCCAGCAATACCCTCTACAAATAGCATCTATCGCCACCACAACAAAAACAGACAAAAATAAAAGCCAAAAGCAGGTCACGAACTACTGGGTGTTGGGCAAGTCTCACCCTGAGGTGTTTTACCCTCCATCTCAAGCAGTATAATATAAAAAGTAAATGTAGAATACATATAGAAGTGAAAATATTTGCTATGAAAACAACTGTGGTGTGTGTGTGTGTGTGTGTGTGTGTGTGTGTGTGTGTGTATGTAGGGGTGAGGTGTGTGAGTATGTAGGGGTGAGGTGTGTGGTGGTCGTGAAATTATACAGCTAAGGAAATATTACTTTCACCAGGTAGAGAAATATATAATATGAACATGCATCTATAAACACATGTAGATAAATAAACAATAAGAGAGTGACAAGAACCCTTTCATTTCAGCCCTCAGCCTGTCCTTTCCCTGAGCTCTGTTTCTGATACCAATGAGCTAACCATCCCTGACTGCAGCTCTTTGACTTAAGCTTCCTCTGTGTGGGAACTTTATCCAGGATTTTTCTTAAAAGAGTGGATTTTAGGTACTCTTGCTGCACCCAAGGAAAAAAGTAAGTATGTAAGATGAGGGATATGTTAATTTTCTTGGCTATAGTAACCATTTCACAACAGTTCAAATAGGGCTATGTCCATACAAGGTTTCAGTACCACTCTCATTAACATGTATGAGGAGGGAGAAATAGGGAGGGGTCTGGTATACAGGAGGAAATACAGCAAGTAATGTGTGCATGCATATTTGTTTCCCTTTTTTTTTTTTTTTTTTTTTGCAGAACTGGGGATTGAACCCAGGGGCTTTCTACTCCAAGCTACAACCCCAGCCCTATTTTTTATTCTTTATTTTGAAACAGGGTCTCACTAAGTTGCAGAGGGCCTCACTAAGTAGCTGAGGCTGGCCACAAACCCGGATCCTCCTGTGTCAGCCTCCCAAGTACTGGGATTACAAGCGTGCACTACCACGCCCAGCTTATTTGTATCACTTTAAGTCTCACTATGATGTATATAATTGCATTGCACCAATAAAAGTATATAAATAGTAGCCATTTCACTGTGTATATCAAAGCATCGTGTTGTACACCTTAAATACACAAAATACAATACAATAAAATGTCATTAGATCACATTGCAGTAGTTTGAGAACACATAGAGCCTTCCAATGCAAATACAAAAGGCTCTATGTATTCTCAAACTACTGCAAAAAAGTTTTACCTACACTTTTATATAACACATTTGGCTGATCAAGATGAATTTCAATTGGAAATGCAGAGAAAACTTCTACTTTGCTGTAATGGTTGTGTGCCTGAGGGGCATATAAACTATGGAGAACAAGAGAGTTAAAAAGATTTACCTTGATAGCTGTCATGAATCCAAACTGAAACTTTTTTTCCAGCTATTTACGCCATCACTCAGAAACCATTTAGTAATTGCCCAGTTACTATTTCCAAGTATGTGGGCCAGGGCTTGTAAAAGTCAGAGTGGGAAAGGAGGAAAACCCGGCCTGCAAAGTTTCCATCAAATACGACTCAAATGCAGACAGGTCTTGAGTCACCATGACTATTTGGTTCTTGAAGTTCTATGGAAACTTTCCTCTACTCCTGGCACAGCTACCACCTCTAGACAACTGGTTTCCAGTCTTTCGGTGCAGCATGCTGTCTTTCCCTAATTGCTTTTGAAGCACAAGATAGTTTTATTCTTCTTCCTTCATCTTTGCTATTTTGGGGTTTCAAAATGCACGTTTGCATATTCTCTAGATTATTCTCATTTTAAAATACGGTTACCTTTTAGATTCTAATATTTAACCACCTCATTAGCCCCTCTCAAAACCTAAGTCAGCCCCCTGTCTGTGGTGGCCACATTCTGTGGTTGTCCCAGACATGCCTAATGAATACCGTCCCCCACAGAAAACCTGTGAGGGAAGAGAGACTGCCTGTACAGCCTTCAGGTGGTCCTTCCTCCACTATTAGCCTTTTATCTTCAAAGCTTGACCTACAGCTAGCTCTCAGGCATTTATCATCCCTCCAGATCCCAGGGCATGGGGGTGGGAAATAGGAATTAAACAAGTTGAAGCCGGGCACGGTGGTGCACGCCTGAAATCCCAGTACTTGGGAGATTGAGATGGGAGAATTGCAGGATTGAGGCCCACCTCAACAGTTTAGCAAAAACATCAGCAACTTAGCAAGACCCTGTTTCAAAATAAAAATAAAATAGGGCTAGGAGTGTAACTCAGATGCAGAATGTCCCTGGGTTTGATCCCCCAGTACAAAAAAAAAAAAAAAAAAGACTTGAACAAGTTGATTTCTAAAGAATTAGAATTGATTTAACAAATCTCTGACGGGAAGGGTTAAGGCCCTAGAAGAAAAAGCTTTCAGAGCAGGGCCTTAACCCAGCTGGCTGTGCCCAGTTGGTCATCCCACACTGGTCAGGGCAGCTAGCACACTGGACCAGGGTACTCTTTGTTCTCCGAACCCTGCTTGATGCATCTGTATCTTCTTTCAGGGTTGTGTAGAAAAATGAGATTGTGAAAATATAAAAAAGTAATGTGTATGACTGCATATAAAATCAGTGATATCTGATTTAACAAGTCTATAGACTTGTTAGCAGTATTATGCTAATGACATTTCCTGATTTTCATGCTATGCTACCATAATGTTAACACCCATCAGGTAAAGCTGGGCGAAGGGTAACCTGAACTCTTTGTACTCTTTTGTTTTTTATTTTCCAACATCCTGAGAATCTATAATAATTTCAAAAATATCTTTTTAAAAAAAATACAGAAAGAATTTTAAACTCTTTCCAGAAGGGTATAGTGCACTAAAGAAATAATATTAAAATTTTGCTTGCCTCATTTTTAGTATCTTTTATGTCCCTAAGTACTAGGTAATCATTTTATGTTTTTATTTTATTTTGATTTACAAGTAATAGTATATATATGTGTGTGTTTCAAAGTGATATTTTGGCATATGTATACATTGTGAAATGATCAAATCAGAGTAATTAACATATCTGTGACCTCAAATATTTATCATTTCTTGTGGTAAGAGCACTGCACATCCTCTGTTTTAGTTATTTTGAAATATACACTTTTTTATAGTCACGTTGCTGTGCAGAAGAACACCAGAACTTATTGCTCCTATCTAACTCTAACTCTATCCATTACCCAAAGTCTCCCTTTTCCCCATTCACACCCTCCCCACAACTCCAGCCTCTGGTAACCACCGTTCTACTCTCTGCTTCTATGAGTTTGACTTTTTAGGCTCCACATTTAAGTGCAATCATATGATATTTATCTCTACGCCTGGCTTAGTTCACTTAACCTAATGTCCTCTAGGTTTATGTATGTTGCGTGAATGTATGTCCTGAAAGGGGAATAGTTATGAGTGTGTGTGTGTGTGTGTGTGTGTGTGTGTGTGTGTTAGTGGGGATTTAACCCAGAGGCATTGTACCTCTGAGCAACACCTCGGCCCTATTTTATTTTTTATTTTGAAATAGGGTCTAAGTTGCAGAGGGCCTTGCGTGGTTGCTGAGGCTGGTGGTGAACCTGTGATCCTCCTGTCTCGGCCTCCCAAGTATTGGGATTACAGACCCGTGCCACCATACCAGGCTCAAAAGTATATTTTTAAAAAGTATTAATGTGATTTCCTCTTTTGCATGTTTTGAGCACAAACTGCTCACCCTGACTTGCCCAGATGTAGATTAGAGCGAGATGAGGAAATTAATATATTTTGCAGTATTAAAATCAAATACCAAAAGAAAGACTAGTGTTCTGGTATTCAAATAGGACTTCCCATAAGGACACTAGACTTTTACCACAGATCACTGTTTGAGGAAATGATTATCTAAGTTCCTTGATCTTTCCTTCAATGTATTTTGACTGGCAGGCCATAGAATTTGACTTGTGGATCATCCAGAAAGCAAGACGAGTGGGAAAAGCCTGCCCCTTTTTGATTCAAATGAACTGTGGGAAGGAGAAAAGAGAAGGAAAGAGAAGATGAATCAACCAGCTTTGCCTATCAGTTTTCACTTCTCTGAGCTATAGTGCCAAATGTGTTAGGGGAAGTGGCCTTGTATTTCAAGTTTGGGGAGGCAGCTATCCTGAGCCAATGCAGGGCACAGTCATAGAAAAGTAGAGCAAAATGGTAGCAGGTGGAACCCCTGTAGTTAGCTTCCCTGACCTACTCTCTGTGCCATGGAGCCTGAGTTAAGAAGAAATTCTGTGTAGGAGATGGGATTGGATCTCAGTGCCAGCTGGATATTGGCATGATACGGGTGACAGACTTAGGGGCTGAAATGACTAAACCAAATGAATGGATCTTGAGTTCAGCACTGGTAGATTTCAACACTGGAGAAAAATAGGGCAACCCCATGACAAGGCAGAGAGGAATGCTACCTTAGTGTCCAAAAGATGCCAAACAGCACACATGCATGGACAATGGGAGGGCAGGGGTTGCTTCCTTGGCACCACAAGCTCACACAAATCAGTTTCTATTTCTTGAAATGCGGTGCTATAGTTTGGATGTTGAAAGTCCTCAAAGGCCCGTGTTTTAAGGGCTTGGTCCCCAAAGTGGTGCGACTAGAAGATGGTGGAACTTTTGGAGGTGGGACCGGGTGGAAGTGCGTAGGTCGTTATGGACTTCAATGCAGACTGTGGGGCCCTAGCCCCTTCTCTTCTTCCTTTGCTTTCTGGCTCATGATGTAAGTGGTTTTGCTCCACCACACACTCCTACCACAATGTGCTGCCTCACCACAGACCCAAAGGCAACAGGGCTAATCGACCATGGACTAGAACCTCCAAAACTGTAAGCCAATAAGCTTTTCCTTTCAAAAGTTAATTATCTCAGGTATCTCATAATAGTGATAAAAACTAACAAGTCTGGACACCATTCAAGGTTTCGGGAAAACGAAGGGAGAAGATACATGGATGCTGAGTATTTTAATTACAGAGTGTATGAACCCTACCCCAAAAGACTGCAAACATCATTAGGTTGCACTATGCTTTATACAGAACTAGATTTTAGTTTTTTTTTCCCCTACCAACCAATATACAAGAATTCCTCTGCATGTCTGAATTACAGTATTGTTAGTTATCATTTATATATTTTAGTCTGTTGCCCATGTGTTTTGTAAACTACATACCCTCTCTGAGATACATGGAGAGCTAAAGAAAAAGAGAGCTGTGCATGGTGGCACATGCTTGTAATCCCAGTACTTGGGAGGCTGAGACTGGAGGATTGCAGTTTCAGGGACAGCCTCAGCAATTTAGTGATGCTCTCAGTAACCTAGTGAGGCCCTGTTTCCAAATAAGAAATGAAATCTCTTTGTTTAGTTGCCTACCTGGTATAGTTCACCTTTCCTGTGGTTCTGAAAATTGCTTGCTTTCCCTTCTTTGTGATTTATTTCTTTTAGGATTTTCTCCAGTGTTGGCTTGGTCCTTATGAATTCTTTAAGTGTTTGTTTATCATGGAACATTTTTATTTCTCCATCAATTTTAAATGATAGCTTTGCTGGATATACCAGTCTTGGTTGGAAGTTGTTTTCTTCCAGGGTCCGGAGTACTCCATACCAATCCCTCCTGGCATTCCTGACTTGGGTTGAGAAGTCTGGGGTGATTTTTATTGTTTTGTCCCTGTATGTCACCCTTTCTTTTGCTCTTGATGCTTTTAGGATTCTTTCTTTGGCCTCTACATTAAACATTTTAATTATTACTTGGCGTGGTGAGGTCCTTCTTTGTTCCTGTCTTAACAGTGTTCTATATGTCTCCTGTATATGAATGTTCAAGTCCTTTTCTATATTCGGAAAATTCTTTGAAATTATTTCTTTGAAGAGGTTTCTTATACCCTTGGTCTGTGTTTCTAATCCTTCTTCGATGCCTTTTATCCTTAGATTAGAACGTCTTGTATTGTCTTGTATTTCTTGGATGGCCAGGGTGTGTTGTTGTAATATCTTCTGTATATCCTTGACTGTGTTTTCAGTTTTGAATGAACTGTCTTTCAGGAGTGATGCCCTGTTTTCCATGTGGTCGAGCCTACTAGAGTTGGTTTCTGTTGCATTCTTTAATTCGTTTATTGACTCATTCATTTCATTCAGTGTTTCTTTCTGAATCTTTCTTAGAGCCTCAACTTCTTCCTTCATCTCCTCTATGCTTTCTTTGAGGCCTTTCATCATTCTGAAGACCAAAATTCTGAATTCTCCATCTTGCATTTCCTGTAGGTCAGTATCAGTAATCTCGCTTGATACATTGTGTTTCTTGTTTCTTCACTGTTCCTCATTCTCCTATTTTCAGTGTTTTCAATTTTGTGTTTCTGTTGCCTCCACATCATCTTCCTTTCTACGTATAAGACCTCTTGATGGTCCCTGTAGACCCAATTGGGTCAGTACGCTGCAGGCTGTGGTTCCCTCCCATCTGGTTGACCAGGGCGGTGTGTGTGTGTGGGGGGGCACACAGGTTCCGGAGCTCAGGCATTGGCACGTGAGGTGCACTTCGAGGCGTGATGTTGAATGTGGGCTACAAGGTGCAGGTGACGGTGCCGGAAGATGCCCAGTCTCCGAGGTGCGGGTACTGAGGGTCGCCCTGGCCCCAGGTGGTGCACACATGCTCTGGGTCTCAGGGGGCATTACTGGAGGTTTCCCGGGCTCTGATGCGTGGTACTGAGTATCTCGCACGGGCCCAAGGGGGGTGCAAACTCCAGGTATCGGGTGGTGGTGCCTGAGGGTGCACAGGCACTGAGGCATGGCTCTAAGGATCGCACACGGGCCCCCGTGAGGTGCATTGGCTTCTGGAACTCGGGTGGTGGCACCGGTACGTGCCCTGGCTCTGAGGCAGTGTGGAGGGTCACGCGGGTCTCAAGTGGTGGTGCTGGAGGGTATCTGGGCTCTAAAGTGCGGCACAGGGGCTCCCGCACAGGTAAGAGAGGTGCAGGCTCTGGGTCTCGGGTAACAGTGCCAGGGGGTGTGGGGGTCCAAGGTAGGGCTTGGAGGGCTGTCCAGGTCTCGGGTGGTGGTGTTGGAGTCTGGGGTGGAGCACAG
Source organism: Glis glis (assembly GCA_004027185.1). Taxonomy (NCBI): domain Eukaryota; kingdom Metazoa; phylum Chordata; class Mammalia; order Rodentia; family Gliridae; genus Glis; species Glis glis. The sequence goes on along the minus strand of PVJS01016458.1, from coordinate 7,611 downwards.
AGGGCTGCCTGGTTTGCCTGGGATGGGGCGACTGGCCTAGCTGGGGCGTGGGGGGGTGCCTGGGTAGCATAGGATGGCGCAGCTGGCCTAGGCGGGGCGCAGCTGGCTGCCCTGGTTGCGCGGGATGGTGCGGCTGGCCACCTGGGTCGCTTGGGACAGCGCGGCTGGCTGCCTGGGTCGCACAGGACAATGTGGCTGGCCTAGGCTGGGCACAGCTGTTCGCCCTGGTCATGCGGGATGGCGCTGCTGGCAGCCTGGGTCGCACAGGGCCACGCGTCTCTCCACCTGGGTCGCAGGGGATGGTGCTGCTGGCCCCCTGGGTCACATGGGACAGCTCGGCTGGCCTAGGCGGGGCATAGCTGTTCACCCTGGTCACATGGGATGGCGCAGCTGGCCACCTGGGTCGCACGGGGCCAAGCGTCTGGCCACCTGGGTTGGACGGGATGGTGCTGCTGGCCGCCTGGGTCGCACAGGACAGCTCGGCTGGCCTAGGCGGGGCGTAGCTGTTCTCCCTGATTGCATGGGATGGTGCGGCTGGCCACCTGGGTCGCACAGGGCCAAGCGTCTGGCCACCTGGGTTGCATGGGATGGTGCTGCTGGCCTAGGCGGGGCTCGGGGGGGGGTGCCCTGGTCGCGTGTGAAGGCACAGCTGGCTGCCTGGGTCTCATGGTTCAGCACGGCTTGCTTAGGCGGAGCGCGGGACAGGGGGAGCCCAGGTCTCGGCTGGCAACCCTGGTCATGCGGGATGGCGCGGCTGGTCGCCTGGGTCACACGGGACTGCGTGGTTGGCCACCTGGGTTGCATGGGACGGTGCGGCTGACCACCTTGGTGGATCATGAAGGTGCGACTGGCTGTCCTGATCGCACAGGACAGCGCCGCTGGCCTAGGCCCAGCGCTTGGGGGGGCACCCTGGTTGCACGTGGGACAGCATGGCTGGCACGGATTGCCTAGGCGGGGCGCAGGGCACGGTGGCCATCCAGATCTTTGCTGGTGCGGGGTTCCAATGCAGGGTGCCAGGGATCACGTGAGCATGGTGGGGGGGGAGGTGTGAGGCTGTGGCAAGAGCCCACGCTAGGGCAGCCTTTGAAGGGTATTCACGATCTGCTGCTGTGATGGCCCCACCACTCACAGAATTCTGCTCTGGTTTCTCCTTCCCATCTGTCTGCGGCTCCGGGGGCTGTTAGCCCTTGCTGTAGGGTCCGGGGTAACATGGCCCTTTACCGATCCTGCCGACATGGAATTGCAGCTTTCTGTGGGAATCTGTAGCTGGTAGACTCTGTATCTGTGTATCTGTACTCGGGTTACTGGATTTGGGGTTTTGGTTCGTCTGTGTCTGTGCAATGTTGTTTAGTTCTGAGCCCCCAAGGCGATTCTGAGGAGATTTTGAGACAAGCTCATTCAGGGGCTCCTATTCCATTGCCATCTTGAATCTTCTTCGTGAATTGTTTTATATTCTAAGTAAAATGTATTTTTCCTGCAAACAAAATTTTAAGACTAATTTAATTTCTTGATATTAGTATTTATAGGTCTATGGTAATTTTCAGAGTAAATAACAAATTATAATAGCAGAACTCTTTCCTAAGCATGTTTCATGCCTTACCTCATTTAGTCTTATAGCAGATATTAATATTAGCCCATCTTACTGATGATGAAAATGAACCATATATACAACTAGTCAAGTGGTCAAGTGCTCTAATACAATATCACAGTCTCAATCTCAGTCTCTCTCTCTCTCTCTCTCTCTCTCTCTCTCCACTGGGATTGAATCCAGGGGGGTTGTACCTCTGAGTTACATCCCAGCTCTATTTCATTTTATTTTTAAACAGCATGTCACTAAGCTATTTCACAGATGCCTTGAACCTGTGATCTGCCTATCTCAGCCTCCCTCATACTGGGATTATAGAAGTGTGCCACCATGCTGCTAATATCACAGGCCTTTAATGCTTAGTGGGGCACTTTCTCTTCCCTGTGCCTTCCTAAAGCACTTGGAAGGCCTTTAGTATTTCCCAAATATTTAGACCCTTTAATGATGGAGCACCCTGGGTATATTTGCCATGGTTCTCCATAGAAACAGAACCAATAGGATGTGATTTTAGATATGTAGATGGACAGATAGATAGATTTGTGTTAAGAAATTGGATAACACGATGTGCAGCTCAGTGGTAGAATGCCCCTGGGTTCAATCCCCAGTACCAAAAGAAAAAGAGCCTAACAAGTCCCAAATCTGCAGGGTGGCCTAGCAGGCTGGAGACCCAGGGACGAGCCAATGTACAGTTCAAGTCTGAAGAACCTATGTTGGAGAAACATGTGAAAAGATTTGGTATGCATCAGGAATTGAAAAAAAATTCATAAAAGCAAACATGTATAACTCCATGACAAAAACTATGTGAAGTTATGAAAATGTCAAGGTATGTGTCTGACAAATAACACATTTCCTATTACTTTAATGTTGACAATATGAGGTATAGGTCAAACCATATGCAATTCAGTGTTCAACAGTATTTTTGTTTTGTTTTGTTTAATTTTGCTTTGTTTTATTTTTAGTACTGGAGATTGAACCCAGGGGTATTCTATCTCCATGCTACTCTTTCAGCCCTTTTATTTTTTTTTTAAAGAGGGTCTTGGATCCAAGATGGCGACCAAGGGAGATACCACACTATGATCTCTGAGACTTCGATCTCAATCGCCATGAAAGCAACTTCTCCACAGAAGAAAAGCAACACAAACTTGGAGTAAACAATGAAAAGTTTGAAACACGACAGAATCAAAGCCAGAAGACAAAACAGAGGAAAGTAAAAAGCTGCAAGTGCCTTACCTAAGGGACGGCGGCAGCGCCATCTTGGCTGGACCACGCCGGCCACTACCGGCATTGCAGCTTCCACACGCTGCCAGCAGAGAAGCCAGAGACCTGTTGTGAGTTCAACTGCAGATCAGCAGAGATGAAAGCAAGCAGCGGCTCCTCCACACTCAAGACACCAAACAGCGGTGGTGACAGCAGCTGCAGTGGCGCCATCTTGGCAGGACTTTACCGGTGGCTACCAGCATTGTGACTTCTACACAGACCAACGGAGATGCCAGCAACCTGTTGTGAGTCCAGCAGCTGCAGAATAGCAGCAGTGAAGGTGAGCAGCAACTCGTTCCACACGCGACACAGACCCGAACTACTGCGTCGGCAGAAGTGGCAGCAGTGGCGCCATCTTGGTCAGACTGCACCAGCAGCTACTGGCATTGTGGCTTTTGCAGGCCACCAACAAAGAAGACAGGGAGCTCTTCTAAAACCAGCACTGCAGAGCATCAGCGACAAAAGCAACCATCAGTTTGATCCACACTCAGCAGAGTCCCCAGGGCCCGGAGGCCTGACCAAAACCTGCAGCAGCGACTGAGCCCTCCCCCCTGGAGATTAAGAGCAGTGCTCAACGATACTGTAAGTCAACGGGCCGCCCCAAGGGGAGAACACCCAGCGCCACCACAGGGACTCATAGGGTCTGAGACTATGCGGATTGCCCCGGCAGAGTTGGTAGTGGGGTCTGCTGTGAGACATGGTAGACACATGGATAAGCAGACAGTACCTGGCGACATTTGGGTGGGACAGACTTGCAATCCGTGGGTCGCAGCACCCTTATAGAGTCCCCGGGGATCACCACAGGACATACAGCTGTGGTACCTGGGGAAAATTGGACCAAACCAGCCCTCTCAGTGGAAAATGTGGAGTTCCGTGTTTGCACAGAACCAGGGCAAAGTGACAACCGCTGCTTCTGTAGGGAAAGAGAGACACAAGCCCAGGGCCCCCTGCTGGTGACACCTGCAATAGGTGTAGACAGAGAAAGACATAGGGACAGCCCAAGTGGAGAATGTGGAGACCCACGCTTGCAGTGAGAGGGGCAATAGTGGCACTGGTCGCTTGCACAGGTAGTGAGAGGCACCAGGCAAGGGTCCCAATCACTGAAGGAGACCAAGAATTGGGCCTGTAAATGGACATTATACTGAGCAAGTGAGAATAACCACTAAGTAAAGGCTACTTACCTTTAAGGCTCACCTAGTAGCAACTATCTACCTCCAGGATAAGAAACTATAAAGGGAGAGGGATTAGACATAGGATACCTACAGAGTGAGAGAGAGAGCACTACCAAAAGCAACAAAGGTATAAACATAAGAAACCTGAAATCATGAAAAGGAAGAATAGCAAAGAAACAATGAGCCCCCACAATCCCACAACAACAGAACCCGCCAACTCAGAAGTGCAAAGATCGCCAGAAGGACAATTCAGAGCTTCAACAGAGGAAATGATACAGGATTTCTGAAAAGAATTCAGAGAGAGCCTGAAAGGAATGAAGGATCAAATAAGCAAAGAATCTGACACCCTGAACAGGAATCAAAAAGAAGCTCTGAAGGAAGTGAAGGATGCAATAATTGAAATGAAGGCATCAATACAGACCATCAACAATAGACTAGACCACATGGAACACAGAATCTCACTCTTAGAAGATGACCTCTCCAAAAATGAACACATAGTATATAAATTAGAAAATACTATTCGACAGCATGAATTGGACATTGAAGAGATCTCAGCCAGTCTTAAAAGAGCAAACATAAGAATAATAGGCATAGAAGAGGGAGTAGAAGCTGAAACTAAAGGAATCAATAATCTATTCAGAGAAGCAATATTAGAAATTTTTCCAAACATAGAAAGAGAGGTCGATACACAGGTACAGGAAACATATAGAACCCCCAATAGACAGTATCAGAGAAGAGGTTCACCATGCCACATAATAATCAAACTGACTAGTGTAGAAGCCAAGGAGAGAATCTTAAAGGCAGCGAGAGTAAAAGAGCAAGTAACATTCAGAGGCAAACCAATAAGAATCACCCCCGATCTTCCAAATCAAGTAATGTAAGCCAGGAAGGCCTGGAGTGACATATTCCAAACTCTGAAAGAAAACAACTTCCAGCCAAGATTTGTCTACCCAGCAAAGATATCTATCAAATTTGATGGAGAAATAAAAACCTTCCATGACAAACAGAAGCTGAAAGACTTTATGTCTTCTAAACCAGCACTAGAGAAAATGCTCAAAGGGATTAATTACAAAGAAGAAATAATAAGGAAATGCCAGACCAGAGAAACAATGATTTCCATCAAATAAACAACTAGGCAAAGAACAAACACTACCTCAAACAGAAATTAAATCTCAAAATGTTAGGAATGAAAACCCATCTCTCAATAATCATGCTAAATATAAATGGCCTCAAGTCCCCAATCAAAAGACATAAGGTGGCAAAATGGATTAAAAATCACAATCCATCTATATCCTGCCTGCAAGAAACACACCTTATAAGTAAAGATATGCACAAACTAAAGGTGAAGGGGAGGAGCAAGGTAATCCACGCTAACAGAACTCGAAAACAAGCCGGAGTAGCAATTATGATATCAGACAAATTAGACTTCAAACCTAAACTTATCAGAAGAGACAAAGAAGTCATTTCTTACTGGTAAAAGGAACAATCCAGCAAGAGGATATAACAATAGCCAACATTTATGTCCCAAACATAGGTGCAGCCACTTTCATAAAAGAAACTCTTCACGACATTAAATCACACATAGATCCCAATACAATAATGCTGGGAGACTTCAACACACCTCTCACACCACTAGATCAATCTTCAAGACAAAAGGTCAGAGCGCTGTCCGGGCTCCCGTGTGGGGAGGCAGCCGAGGAGGCGGTGCGGTAGGCCCCGGGCAGCTGAGGCTCAGACAGAGTGGACAGAAAGGCTGGCAGGCACGCTGGCTGCATGGTGTGGGCACTCCAGGAGCGAGGGCTTCACTCCATGTGTGCGGGCTGAGCCCGGCCCCTGTGAGCCACCGACATGAAGAAAGACGTGCGGATCCTGCTGGTGGGAGAACCTAGAGTTGGTAAGACATCACTGATTATGTCTCTGGTCAGTGAAGAATTTCCAGAAGAGGTTCCTCCTCAGGCAGAAGAAATCACCATTCCAGCTGATGTCACCCCTGAGAGGGTTCCGACTCACATCATAGATTACTCAGAAGCAGAACAGAGCGATGAGCAACTTCATCAAGAAATATCACAGGCTAACGTCTTCTGCATAGTTTATGCTGTTAACAACAAACGTTCCATTGATAAGGTAACAAGTCGATGGATTCCTCTCATAAATGAAAGAACAGACAAGATAGCAGGCTGCCCTTGATACTGGTTGGGAACAAATCCGATCTGGTGGAATATAGTAGTATGGAGACCATCCTTCCTGTTATGAACGAGTATACAGAAATAGAATCCTGTGTAGAGTGTTCAGCAAAAAACTTGAAGAACGTATCAGGGCTCTTTTATTATGCACAGAAAGCTGTTCTTCATCCTACAGGGCCCCTGTACTGCCCAGAGGAGAAGGAGATGAAGCCAGCCTGTATTAAAGCCCTCACTCATATATTTAAAATATCTGATCAAGATAATGATGGTACTCTCAATGATGCGGAACTTGACTTCTTTCAGAAAATTTGTTTCAATACTCCATTAGCTCCTCAGGCTTTGGAAGATGTCAAGAATGTAGTCGGAAAACACATAAGTGACGGTGTGGCTGATAGTGGACTGACACTGAAAGGTTTTCTCTTTTTACACGCACTTTTTATCCAGAGAGGGAGACACAAAACTAGGTGGACTGTGCTTCGACGATTTGGTTATGATGATGATCTGGATTTGACACCTGAATATTTATCCCCCCTACTAAAAATACCTCCTGATTGCACTACTGAATTAAATCATCATGCATATTTGTTTCTCCAAAGCACCTTTGACAAACATGATTTGGACAGAGATTGTGCTTTGTCACTGATGAGCTTAAAGATTTATTTAAAGTTTTCCCTTACATACCTTGGGGTCCAGATGTGAATAACATAGTTTGTACAAATGAAAGAGGCTAGATAACCTACCAGGGATTCCTTTCCCAGTGGATGCTCACAACCTATCTAGATGTACAGCAGTGCCTCGAGTATTTGGGCTACCTAGGCTATTCCATATTGACTGAACAGGAGTCTCAAGCTTTAGCCATTGCAATAACAAGAGACAAAGAGATAGACCTGCAAAAAAACAGACTCAAAGAAATGTGTTCAGATGTAATGTAATTGGAATGAAAAACTGTGGAAAAATTGAAGTTCTTCAGGCCCTTCTTGGAAGAAACTTAATGAGGCAGAAGAAAATTCGTGATGATCATAAATCCTACTATGCAATTAACACTATGTATACGGACAAGAGAAATACTTGTTGCATGATATCTCAGAATCAGAATCTCTAACTGAGGCTGAGATCATTTGTGATGTTGGGTGCCTGATATACGATGCCATGAATCCCAAATCCTTTTTTTTTTTTTTTTTTTTGCGGTACCGGGGATTGAACCCAGGGGGCTTCTACCTCCGCGCTACACCCCCGGCCCTATTTTTTATACTTTATTTTGAAACCGGGTCTCACGAAGTTGCGGAGGGCCTCACTAGGTAGAGAGAGAGAGAGAGAAAGAGAGAGAGATAGAGAGAGAGAGAGAGAGAGAGAGCTGAGGCTGGCCGTGAACCCGGATCCTCCGGTCTCCGCCTCCCAAAGTACTGGGATTACA
>PVJS01016457.1:0-37464 GCA_004027185.1 Glis glis | reverse complement strand
TCCTTTTGGAATGATACCCAGTAGTGGTATAGCCGGGTCATATGGTGGATCCATTCCCAGTTTTCTGAGGAATCGCCACATGGCTCTCCGTAGTGGTTGAACTAGTTTGCACTCCCACCATCAGTGCAGGAGAGTTCCTACTTCCCCACATCCTTGCCAACATTTATTGTTGTTTGACTTCTTAATGATTGCCATTCTGATTGGGGTCAGATGAAATCTCAGAGTAGTTTTGATTTGCATTTCCCTGATTGCTAATGATGTTGAACATTTTTTCATGTATCTATTGGTCATTTGTATCTCTTCTTTCTTGAAGTGTCTATTCAATTTGGTTGCCCATTTCTTAATAGGGTTATTTGTTTTTTTAGTGTAAAGTCTTTTAAGTTCTTTGTATATCCTAGATATTAGTCCTCTGTCAGAGGGGTAGCTAGCAAAGATCTTCTCCCATTTCATTGGCTTTCTCTTTAGGCTTTTGATGGTTTCCTTTGATGTGCAGAAACTTTTTAGTTTAATGCTATCCCACTCATTAATTCTTGTTTTAGTTTCCTGGGCTTTGGAGGTCTTACTGAGGAAGTTTCTGCCTGTGCCTATATGTTGGAGTGTTGAACCTATGCCCTCCTCTAGTAATTTCACAGTCTCTGCTCTAACTTCCAGGTCTTTGATCCATCTTGAGTTGACTCTTGTCAACATAACATAAAATTTACTGTTACACATTATACTAAACATAACTGTATAACAGTATAACATACTGTTATGTGATTTGTACAATTTAGTGGCATTAAGTCCATTCACAGTGTCGCACAACCGTCACCATTGTCCATGTTCAGAACTTTTTCATCATTCCAAACTAGAATTACTTACTTTTCTTTCCGTTGCCACTAAAATTCATCTTCTGCTTTATATAGTTTTTTATTCCTGACTTTTGCTTCTTTATAATTTATGCTTACTTATAATTAGTGTATTTATAACTTCATGTAGTTTACCTTGTATTCTTTCAGTGTATTCTTTCACCTTAAGTCTCCAAATTTATTCTCTTGGTATTTCCTAATTCAGATTCTGAGAGCAAGCATCAGATTGTCTCAATTCCATTTTGTAGAGCTTTTGCAGGAGACCACTGTATAGGGTCAGGTGCCCACTAGTTCTAACTAGGAGGCTGTGTACTGGGTATGACTGTCCCCTTAGCAAAAGCTGCGGCTGGCTGGGCGTGGTGGCGCACGCTTGTAATCCCAGTACTTGGGAGGCTGAGACAGGAGGATCGCAGGCTCGCAGCCATCCTCAGCTACTTAGTGAGGTCCTCCGCAACTTAGTGAGACCCTGTCTCAAAATAAAGAATTAAAAATAGGGCTGGAGGTTTGACTTGGAGGTAGAATGCCCCTGGGTTCAATCCCCAGTACCGCAAAAAAAAAAAAAAAAAAAAAAAAGCTGTCGGCTGAGTCACATCCCTTTGGGAAAGGACTGGGAGTCAAGCACCATGTTGGGCAATGTATTTAGTATACTGTGTACAATGGTATGAGACTTGGTACAGTATAGGTCCTCAGTGCATTAGGAAGTGCAAAACTATTTAAAGTGTCTAGGATAATACAGAAAAAGGCTTTATGTTTGGAGCAAGGGTCACTAGTACCAGACACATTTGAACCAGAATACTTTAGAATCAATAGTTTATATGTACCCTGAGGGGAAGGTAATGAACTCATATAAGAACTGATGTAATAGTACATACATTATAGGAACATTTCCCCAGATATTCCCACCTGTCCACTTTCTCTTTTCCCATAGCCAATCAAACACAGAAGGAAAAGATTTAAAAGAAGACACGTTAGGTCCCCATTAAATTCATTATTATGAACCTCATGTGGGCCCTCAGCTTCCCTGTTCATCCTCCTATTCTCTGCTTACTCTCCTCCAACCTCTTATTTATGCCGACTCCCTAATTCCATACATCTTTACCCCCCACCCCAGCAGATGGCCTTGCCTTTTACTTCAAAGATCAAGATAAAGGTCAGCAGACATAGGAATTCTCTCAATTTCCTACTAGCCAAACCTAAAGCCTACATATTTACGCCTCTTCTCTGTGGCCACTTTTTCTACCAGTTCTTTAGGGTCTTATTTCCTAATTCCTCAGAAGCCTTATACTATTAGTCATCACCCTTTTTTTTTCTTTTGTTGCTTTTAAGTGGTTTTATTCAGATATAATTCACATACTATAAAACTCACCCTTTTAAAGTGTCCAATTCAGTGTTGTGTGTGTGTTTTTTTTTTTTTTTTGTGGTACTGGGGATTGAACCCAGGGGCATTCTACCTCTGGGCTACACCCCCAGCCCTATTTTTGTTCTTTATTTTGAAACAGAATCTCACTGAGTTGTGGAGAGTCTCACTAAGTAGCTGAGGCTGGCTGTGAACCCGGATCCTCAGCCTCCCAAGTACTGGGATTACAAGCGTCCACCACCACACCCAGCTTCAATTCATTGTTTTTTAGTATATTCACAAAGTTGTGTTTCGATCACCAGTAACCTCTTCTTTCTCATACAGGTTGAGTATTATCTGAAATGCTTGAAACCCAGAGTGTTTCTGATTTGGGATTTTTTCAGATTTTTAAATATTTACATGTATACAATGAGATATCTTGGGGATCAGACCCAAGTCTAAATATAAAATTCATTTATGTTTCATATGTACTTTATACATATATCCCAGAAGGTAATTTTATAGTGCATCTGTGTTTTGACTGCCACCTGTAGAATGAGATCAGGTGTGGAATTTTCCATTTGTGGAGTCATGTAAGTACTCAGAAAGTTTCAGATTTTGGAGGCTTTAGATTTTTGGATTAGGGATTTTCAACCTGAATATATGACTTGTCCCTCTCACACTGGATTCTTTTCAACCTTTTCAAGATGACTTTTTTCTTTATATAAAAAGCAAAACAAAAACTTTCTGAGTAATACATCCCTCCTCCAATTACCACATTTTCTCTATTGTCTTTCACAAACACCTCTTGAAAGAGTTATTTATATTTATTGTCTCCATTTTTCCCCTTCCTATAAACTCAGTCCACTCTAATCTGATTTATCGACCCATCACACTCAAACATTTCACCAGTGAGCATTTTCAGTCATCGTTGATAGTAGCAGTAGACACTGTTGGATCATTCTTAAAATGTTCTTTTTTTGGATTCCATGATAATACCCTCCTGGCTTTCCTCCTACTTCTCTAGCAACTCTTTAGTTCTTTTCCAGGCTCATCCTTTTGTACCTTTGCTACTAGATATTGGCATTACTTAAAGTTGAGTTCTATTCCCTTTTCTCTTCTTGCTCTAAATTCTCACCCTATGTGATCTCATCTTTATTTATAGGAACAATTGTGATCTAAATACAGATAAATCCCAGATTTGTATCTCTAGCCCTGATCTGTCCTTTCAACTCCAAACTAGTATATTTAATTCTTGATGTCTCTTGGATTTTTCAAAGATATCTCAAAGTTAACACATCTAAAACCAAACCCACCTCCTTCAAAACTACTTCATTTCCTGTATTTCTTAATCCAGTGAAATGTACAAGTGTCTATTAGATTATGCAAACCAGAACCCTACCCATCTTTGACCCCTTTTGTGTATGTGTATGGAGGTGGTACTGGGGATTGAACCCAGGGGTATTCTACCTCTGAGCTGTACCAAAAAGCCCTATTTTATTTTTTATTTTGAAACAAGGTCTTGCTAAGATGCTGAGGGTCTTGCTAAGTTGCTGAGGCTGGCCGCGAACTTGCTATCCTCCTGTCTTAGCCTCCCAAGTACAGGAATTACAGGCATGTGCCACTATGCCCTGCTGACCCTTTTTCTTTCTATCATATTACTGAGTTCTGTCAATATGAATATATGAAGGTATAGTAGAATACTTATATTCTTGTATAAATTCAGATTAACATGTAGAGATAGAGAAAGAACAAAACAAATATAGCACAATGAAGTACTAATGAATCTAGGTATATAAACATTATTATGCTTGCAGCTTTTCTGTGTATTTGAAATTATTTCAAAATAAAAAGTAAAGACAAAACAAAAATAATAAATCATATGGTCTTAACATATAAGAACTCAGTTTAAATCCATGACAATAATATCACAAAAAATAAGTGGGGTAATGGAGTAAAAGTGTTATAATGCTCCAGTTAAAAGAAAGAGTGTGGCGGTTTCTCAAAAAGCTAATCACAAAATTACAATATGAATAAATAATTTTACTCCTAGTATATACCCAAGAGAATTGAAGACAGGTACTTAAAGAAATATATGTACATGCATATTCATATCAGCAATATTTATAATAGCCAATATATGAAAATAGCCCAAATGTCTGTCAGGGGATGAATAAACAATCAAATATCTCAGCCATAAAAAGGAGTGAAGTAAGGCCAGGCGTGGTGGCGCATGCTTGTAATCCCAGTACTTTGGGAGACAGAGACTGGAGGATCCGGGTTCGCGGCCAGCCTCAGCTCTCTCTCTGTCTCTCTCTCTCTCTCTCTACTTAGTGAGGTCCTCCGCAACTTCGTGAGACCCGGTTTCAAAATAAAGTATAAAAAATAGGGCCGGGGGTGTAGCGCAGAGGTAGAACGCCCCTGGGTTCAATCCCCAGTACCGCAAAAAAAAAAAAAAAGGAGTGAAGTACTGATGCTACAGTGCGCATAAATCTTGAAGATATACTGTATTAGAGAAACCAGACATGAAGCTCAAGAATAGATAGCAAGGATAAACATATTGACCAATGGAACAGAATGGGTATATAGACACAAACATACATATGCTGTTTGACTTATGGTAAAGGTGGTACTGCAGAGTAAAAGAAAAATGAATCCTGTTGTCAAGAAATGGTGTTGGGTTAATGGGGAAGAAAATAAATCCTTACCATATACTGTACACAAAAAGTAAAGTTTATATAGAATAAAAAGTGAAGCTCTTTCAGAATAAAACATCTATACGGTAATGTGGAATATCTTCATGATCTTGGAATCAACAAATACTTTTAAATGATACACAAAAAAGTAATAATAAAGAATGATTTTTAAATTGGACTATGTTAAAATGAGGACTTCTATTAATAAGCAAGGGAGAGAAAAGGAAGACTTAAAAAAAAGATATTTGCAGTACCTGAGAAAGAACTTTTCTTTAGAATATGCAAATAACTCCTACAAATAAATAGGAAAAAGATGGATAGCCCAATAGAAAGATGGGCAAAAGGCTTGAATAAGTATCTCATAAACAAGGAAAATCCCCTATTAGTTATTATGGAAATTCAGACCATGGCAAGATACCATGTACTTACCATAAACTAGTAAGACTGATAAGCATTGGAAAGAATGTGAAGCAAATGGAATCCTCATACAGTGCTGATAGAACTGTAAATTAGTACATCTGCTTTGGAAAACTGATTAACAACCTATACTAAGTTTGGGTGACTGAGCAATTCCAATCTTAGCTATATACTCAAAAGAAATGCATGCATGGATATACTAAAGTACATCCACAAGAATGTTTCCAGTAGCCTTATTCCTAATAACCTAAAAGTATAAACAACCTAGATGTTCATCAACAATAGACTGGATGAATTATGGAATGTTCCTACAGTGGATTTACAGCAGAGAAAAACACTACTGCTACATGTTAACAATATGGATGACTTTTACAAATAACATTAAGCAAAAGAAGCCAGACACAAAATAATACATATTGTTTGATTCCATTTTTATGTATTTCAGTAACATTAATTTGTTATGTAAAGAAGTCAGGATAGTGATTATCTCTGGAGAGGAGTGGACCATTGTGACTTACACTGCTAGTAACATTCTCTGTATTGATCAGGGTTGTGATTACAGGCATGCGTTCATTGTGTAATAGTTTTGAGCTATACTCAGATTTATGTTTTACAGAGTGTATGTTTTACTTCAGTATATCCCCTTAAGGTTTACCTGCAGATTGTTGATTATATTCTGCCATATCAGTTGTGTCTTAAGTTTGGACTTTTATTTTCCTACTTTGATATTGGATTCCTTAAAAATGTTATTTTATCAACTCTCTTTACATCTCACCCATTTTTTTCCAACTTCACTATTCTTTCTTTATGACTTCATGCTCTTATTTCATAGATACTCTTTTTACATTACCCCAACTCTTAACAAATAATTCAGTGAGGTTTTTTCTATTATTTTCTTTTTTTATACTTTTATTAGTGCATTATAGTCTCACATCATAATATAGTTCGTAGTGATAGTGACATATATGCACAGAGCAGTTGGTGTGTTTTCCCCGAGCTCCCTCCCCTCTCCCTCCTTCTCCATATAAGATATTGAGATTGGCATTGGTATTCTCACATATGTACATAATGTCAGTGAAATTTTCATTAATTCTTCCTCTCTCCCCACCCACCCCCCAAACACCTCCCTCACTCCACTGGAGTTTCTGCTCCATTATATATATTTTTTTGTAGTTATACATTTTAATAAGTGTCAGGGTATCAGAAGCATGCATGCACACATTGCTCATTTAGCCCTCCCTCAAATCCCACCCTATTCCCTCCCCCTTCCCTCCTTTTCATGCTCAGCATAGTGATTGACTCTGATATATTTGTGTATATACATCGTGTGCATTAGTGTATTTCCCTTTCCCCCCCTCCCTCAGTTGGGTCGCCTTCTTTGCTCATCTAAAGTTTTTTCTTTCTTTGTCTAGAGTCCCTTCTAGGTCCCATTCTCCCTAGCTTCCACATATTAGGGAGAACATCCAACTTTTCACTCTTTGTGACTGACTAATCTCACTTAGCATAATGTTCTCCAGTTCCCTCCATTCCCCTGTAAATGATGTAATTTTGTTCTTTATGGCTGCGTAAAATTCCATTGTGTACATATCCCATAGTTTTGTAATCCATTCATCAGTTGATGGACATCTTGGCTGGTTCCAAAGTTTGGCAATTGAATTGTGCAGCTATAAACATAGATACACATGCATTAGTCTGGTAGTTTGGTATCAGTTCTTTTGAGTAGATGCCTAGATGTGGTATTGCTGGGTCATATGGTAGGTTCATTCCCATTCTTGTGAGGATCCTCTACACTGTTTTCCAAAGTGGTTGCACTATTCTGTGTTTTTTAGAGCATTTCTGAAGTTAAATGTGAAGCTATGGGTAAGAAGAGCAAGGAATACCTTGAGTTTGGAATAAGTTTCTTTGCAGTTAAAAGGTAGTTTTCAGCAAGAACTAATTCTTTTAGATTTTTTTTTTTTTTTGCGGTACCAGGGATTGAACCGAGGGGCGTTCTACCTCCACGCTACACCCCCGACCCTATTTTTGTATACTTTATTTTGAAACCGGGTCTCACGAAGTTGCGGAGGGCCTCACTAAGTAGCTGAGGCTGGCTGCGAACCTAGATCCTCCAAACCGAGATCCTCCGGTCTCAGCCTCACAAGTACTGGGATTACAAGCGTGCGCCACCACGCCCGGCTATTCTTTTAGAATTTTAACATTATAAGTCTGAGTTGAATTCACCAAGAAAACCAGTATTGTTAATAATTTAGGAATTTGAAGAAAAGGACTAATGAACAGTTGTACAAATGAGAGTCTCACTACTTGCTGAGGCTGTCCTCAAACCTGCAATTCTCCTGTCTCAGCCTCCCAAGTACTGGAATTACAGGCATGTGCCACCATACCCAGCTATATTGCCATTTTGTAGATCATTGGTATTTAATCTTTCAACAATAATACCAGCAATAGCAACCACTCACATTTATTAAGAACTTACTCTGTGCTAAGAACTGTGCTAAACTAACTTCCTCCCTCCCTCCCTTCCTTCCTTCCTTCCGTCCGTCCGTCCGTCCGTCCGTCCGTGATTGAATCCCAGGGCATTCTACCTCTGAGCTACACCCCCAACCCTTTTTGTTTTTTGTTTTGACGCAAGGTCTTGCTAAATTGAATTGTTGAGGCTGCGTTCAAACCTCTAATCCTCCTGTCTCAGCCTCCTAAGTACTGGGATTACAGGTGTGTGCCGCCTCACCCAGCTGCATTATTTCTTTTGATCTACATAACAGACTTTAGGAAATAGATATCATCATCTGCATTTTATCAATGAAGTAGGTCACAGACCTGGTTAAATGGTAAACCTAGAATTTATTCCCACAGTTAAGCATTATGCTGTTATCTCTTGAATTAGTGCACTCATATAACTGCAGTATAACCCAAATGTTCAAATAATCAAGATTTTTGGTTGTGTGTCTCCATAATACACAGAATTTCTTTTCTTTTCTTTTTTTGTGGTACTGGGGATTGAATCCAGGGGCATTCTACCTGCTACACCCCCAGCCCTATTTTATTTTTTATTTGGAAATAGGGTCTCACTAAGTTGCTGAGGCTGGCTGCAAACCTGCGATCCCCCTGTCTCAGCTTCCCAAATACTGGGATTACAAGCATGCACCACCATGCCCAGCTCAGGATTTATTTTCAAAATGGGGAATTTGTTAAAATTATCAAAGCAATCCAATTTAGTACTCATATATATTTCTACATAGTGACAATTAAAAAACGAAATCCCAAAGTAATTTCTAAATGCAAAGATTAAAGTGTTATTTATGTTTTTATTCTAATTTTTATTTTATTATATTCTAAAAGTGGGTAAAATATGTATTGTATTTTTTAACCAAATTCAATTAACTGGAATCTTCTATTGTTCTAACCATCATTATTAATGTATGTGTTTATACAGTGGAACATGAGGGGAAAAATTCAATTATCCAATTAGGCATTGAAATAAGCACAAATGTTTCATTTGTTTACAAGTTTTTCAGATAGGGAATATAACATCTTGTAATTTTTTGCTAAAATTAAATTTACTTTTTATTTTATATAACAAAAGAACACACTGAAACTATACTATGTACTGATCATTGATATAAGATAATCTTATCTGGTTGCAATCTACTTCTGGTTTAAGTAAAACACATCTAGTAAATCTAAGGTATCTTTTCTTGGTTGGTAAATCTTTTGTGGAGCTGGGCATGGTGGCACATGCCCATAATCTCAGTACTTGGGAGGCCAAGATGGGAGGATCACAGGTTTGAGGCTAGCCAATTTAGTGAGACCCTGTTTTAAAATTTAAAGAAAATAAAAGGAGGGAGGGCTGGGGATATAGCTCAGAACCCCTGGTTCAATTCCCAGTACCAAAATAAATAAATAAATAAATAAATAAATAATCTTTTGTGAGGACAATTGAGAGAATATTTGCTACATATTTTTCTTTCAACTATTCAAAAACTAGGATATAATTTGTAATTTTTTTCTAAAAATATTTGTATGTGGCTTTAAGGAATATACTGCTTGAGAACTTTTAAGTATGAGTTAACAATTCTTTATAGTTAAAATTGCAGTGTTCCTCATTTGTAATATAATATGTTGGTGTGGGAGAGAAGGGAAAAAAACCCTAATGCCAATATGCTGTTGTGATAAGATTTCTATGTCTGAAGGTAGTGGTCTAGTTAATTTGAAATGAAAGAGAAATACTGAAATTCCTTCACTAGTGATTCAGTGCTTATTGAGACCCTTTGGTTTTGTAAAAATGTTTATAGTTACAATAGTATTTTGCACTTTTCATATGATTAAAATTTGATTCATTTCCTTATTTTTGGATTGGCTTTCTTTTGTCTACATTCTTTTCTTTTCTTTCTTTAATTGAAAAAAACTAATGGAACCAAATATAGGATGGTACCACTGTTTTCTCCTTCTTTTGTATAATCTTGTTGCGTGTCTCTACATAAGCTGTTCTGGCCACTCATCATAGTAACCAGCTGGGCCATTTCACCTGCTGGAGCCATTAAAGAGGACTCTCTCCCCCTAGATTAATCCCCTCCGACATTAGTTTTTTGCACTGACAACTGGAGCAGGCATTCAGGATTTGCAGGTGGCCAGTGTGACGCACATAATTGCCTACAATTTTAGGCAATGAATAAAAATGGTCTACATTACTTGTCAAAGGTTGTATATGCAGTGCCAAGTGAGATCTATGGGAAGCCTTTTAGGGTTTAAAGAACAGTTAATAGCAAGGCTGCACAGGGCTTTTTTAATCATAATGCATTTGTAATATAGCACTTTGATCTTCTCCTTGTAGGAAATGGTGTTACATTAGCCACTTTTAAACATTTATGAGTGAAATTCAGTTATAGAAGAGTAAAAGTGATTATTCTTAAGCAGTACATGTTAGATTTCATTAAAAGTTTTCAGCTTGCCCCTTCCTTGTTAAAATCTGTGGGAAGTCCTTTTCCTGGAGGGTTTCAAATCAGGATCTAAGGATATTGGGCTTTTTCCTTATTTTTCCTGTTGGTAACAGCAAGATTTGGAAAGAAGTTATACTAAATATTGAGATAATTTATACAAGTGGACATTTATGGAAGAAAAATCGACTATGGTAGAGTAAAATACATTGATGAAAATCCATGAAATCTCATAATAATAATTCTGTTATAATAAATTTTGAGAAATACATATTTAAAACATATCCATAAATTATCTTTAACAACAACAACAATGAAAATCACAAAAAACAACAACAAAAAAAGCCCCAGATGACTCTCAAATGTGCTTCTTCTGGGAGAGCTAAGTTTGACCTTTCAGACCCCAGAGCCTTTTATTAACACCTGCCTGTAAGGAGAACCTTGCCACACGCAGCTTTTAGATTCAGAACCACAAAACTGATGAGGAAAGGCTTGAAGGGTTCAGTTTGTGTCACTTGCTGTTTGCCGTTTCCATTTCACAGATGATTAATCTTTCTGTGAAGAAAGGCCAGAGAAACAAAGCACATTGGGCTCTTCCTGCAGTTACTCCTTCTGAATGCACACTAGCTTGCTAACTAAAAGGCCTTTAGATTTCCAGCAGAGAGAGATGTTCTGAAAGTGAATGCAGCTGGTTGGAGGTCACCAGTGCAAGGCTCTTGCCATTGTGTAATGGAGGCTTTGGCAGGTTGGGGTGGGGGAGCTGCGGGAGAAGTGGGCAGGGAGAAGGTGTTGGCAAAAAATTAATTCAGAAGCAAAAGGGTTTTGGTCAGTTGATTTAATATTTTGGAGGGTAGATCATCAATAATAGGCTCAATTTGATCTATTGTGTTTTTTCTTTTTAAGAAAAAAATATTTAGTTTCTTTCCATTATATCCCCCCCATTTCCTAGTAGCATGTTTGTCTTGCACGTGAAATCACTAGGTATTGTTGAAATATTATTCACCTTTGTATTCTGTCTTTGATGTGATTGAATTGTCTTGAAATTTTTGAGACTGTTACTAATTTTGCTAAAATCATTGTTTTTATATGTTAAAATTTTAATGCTTCAACATCATTTCAGTGGTATTTTCTTAAATGAGACACTAAAAATTGCTTCTGTGGCCTAGATCGCCTTTAATTAAAAAATTTTTATTTTATTCTGAGGATCTTTAAACTTCAAATATGTACTATCTAAATGCTTAGTATTCATCTTCTGTTTACTTTTTTCTCAATCATGTATAGGATATAATGTGCAAAGTCAAATCCTGGGTTATAGATCAAAAGAAACCTGTTCGCTTCTATCATGATTGGAATGACAAAGAGGTAAGTAATAAATATCATGCTATCACTGCCTTTGCTT
The DNA here is from genome assembly GCA_004027185.1 of Glis glis. Classification (NCBI taxonomy): domain Eukaryota; kingdom Metazoa; phylum Chordata; class Mammalia; order Rodentia; family Gliridae; genus Glis; species Glis glis. The sequence continues at coordinate 25,840 of PVJS01016457.1, read as the reverse complement.
TGATTTCTTAGAGAACAAATTAGAGTTGTTATTTTATACTTATCATTATATGTAGTTAAACTTTTATTTCTGTCAGTAATTACCTATTCTCAGGCTTGTTCATTTTTCTTTTCCTCATCCCTGTATCTTGATATTTTATAACAACTGATCTTTTGGAGATGAGAATTATAAAAATGAAAATGCCTACTTGTTTTAAAGAAAATTTACTTTTAAATTATTCAATGATTTACTCCATACTTATCCAACTTTTAAAAGGGGTTCTTTCTCTATCTTCTATTTAGATTGAAGTATTGAATAAACACTTATTTTTGACTTCAAAACCAATGGTCTACTTGGTTAATCTTTCTGAAAAAGACTACATTAGAAAGAAAAATAAATGGTAAGTTTTTCCTCTCCAGATATACCCAAATGCATATCTATACATGTACAGAATACACACACACACACACATACATATCCATACATATCACTGTGTTTAATTTTAATATTTTTTCCTTATGAAAAAGTTTAAAATGGATGAGAAAACTTTGCCTGGTATTAAATTTAAAGATGAGTTTTCTAATTGATTTACACAGGGAACTTTTTTTAAAAACTGAATTAAATTAAGCAATTTTGAATCATCCACATTTACTTATCAAATTTGTTAGGTATTATTGTTTTTTTCAATTGCAAAATGAGAATAATTGCAGTTGGAGCAATAAAACTTTTTAAGCTAGGAATTTCTACCTGTGTTGATATTATAAGTGACTTAAAAACATCCACTTGGAATTATAGCTGGGCATAAAACTTAAAAGTCCAGGGGTGAGGAGGATGAGGGGAGCCAGGTACCTGTTCCACATACTTTAAAAATATACCAAGGTAAAAACTGCATTCATGTATTATCATTTTTGACATATAATCAAAATGTATAAGATTTGCCTTTCTTCCTTAAAAATGCCAAAAAATCATATGTACGTGTAGGCATGTACACATTTGACATAATACTCATTTGACTTGCCTCACTGGACCCTCAGTATTTTATACTATTGAATCATAGAAACAAATCAAAACTATCCAAAGTAAAATATCTGAATTCTCCTAAAATATATTGTCGGTTTCTCCCTGTACTTCATTAAGTACTTAGATGCACATGGTTTCAATTTTCCATTAAAATTTCTCATTTCCATATGATATCAAAGAGTGAGAAGGCTTTAAACTGAAAAATAAACATTCATAGACTAGAAGCCAAAACAATAATTAATGTCAGATGGTTAACTCCAATAAATCATTAGAATAAATTCTGTGAAATTACTGCAACTAAAAATGCCCTGTTGATATTACTATAAGACATTTTGTGTTCCTGATAGGAAGCTGAATTTAACCTCTTTATTGGTAATGTTCTAGGAAGCATAAATTTAACATAAAAATGTAGTTCAGACTGGTCAGTGTCCTCCAGCAAGTAATTAACTTTAAAATAATCAGTTCTGTCTTGTTTCAAATTCTTATAAATTTGATGATTAATGTGTTAAAAATTGTTACCTTTAGAAAGGAATTTCAAAATTTATTATTTGACCTCAGTTAATAAATCTTCTCATGGTAGTATAGAATGGTAAGGTTTCCTGCAGCTGGGTAAAACAATACAGACATCAAAGTTTACATGAAAAGGGATGAGTCAGTTTCCTTGCCCAAAGGGGCTTCTCACACCTGTATTTGGATGATTACAGGTAGAACTCCCTGGCTCTAATTGTATAGTAAATACCATTTCCCAGACCCTAATGGTAGACAGACTGCTTAGGAGACGCCAGTCTGTGATTTAGCTGTCGCCAGACACCCCATGTTTTTTGAGACCAGTTGTGATGATGATATGGTTATAGCCAATTGAAAGTAAGCTCATGTCTAAATAACAAATTATAATTTATAACAATGTAGAGGTTTGAATGATCCTATTTTATAAAACCAAATTTTAGTAGGTTTTATGTATAACTAATGATCTGGTTTGAGGTTGGGATATGTGTATATGGGGGGGGGTCCAGATCTTGTGGAAGTTAGTGTAATTGTAGCTGAAAGATCAAAGACTGGGTAACTGAGTGATGTTCCAGAAGAGAATTTACCACATAGCCATTTTCTGTACAGTTTCTGCCGCCTGCTGTTCCTATTTTCCCTCAAGCTAGCCATTGACTACCCCCTGTGCATCCCTGCTCGTAAAAAATGATTGAGGAAGTATTTGTCATGTATTTATGAGTGGGAAACATTGTGTGATAGGGAATGGCATCTACTGGAGCCAGAAAGATTGCCATTTTCCTTTCATTCAGCCACTCTGCTATAGCTTTAAATCCTCTGTTTATGCAACATAGCGTTTGTATTAAAGTGAAGAATAAATTTTTATTATGAAGGATATGAACACTAGGTTTTCATCATTTATAACACTGCAAACAGATGTAAATAGTTAAAATTCATTTTAACTACTAAATTCATTTAATTGTGTTAGCATCTTGTTTTTTGTAATGTTTGTATCTAAACTTCATTTGTATTAGATGCCCCTTTAGCAAAAGAAAAAGTTTCCTTTTCTTAAGATTAACCTGTAATGTTAGTATAACAAATTAAGACTTATACAGAACGTGGTAATAAATATGTTCCTGAGTCATTTATATCTACAAAACTATTTTAAATGGTCAGGAAAGAGGGGGAGAGGTTTGTGACTTTAGACACAAGAGGAGGGCTAAAACTATCTTCATTTTAACAGGTCACCATTTTAGAAGTAATGAGCATTTAAATTATTAAAGTTCACTTTAAATTTAAATGGTAACATGGCATTTCTCAATCCTAGAAAAACGGGAAGGATTTTGAAAGATAAGTCTATTGTGTTGAGTAGATGTACTGACCTTTTTAAAGACATAAAAACTGGAATGGGTCCAAGCATCTACTCACTAGTTTCAACAATGTTGAATTCTTTATTTTGTTGATTTATGATTAGTCCCTGAAGAGAAGCTGATGTGGCAGCCGGGTTGGTTCCAGTTGTTATGATCAGATGACAGTAATTAAGATGTGAGAGAATCCACAGAAGCCTTTTTCTATTATTACACATTGCTGTTTCTTGAATGAATAAAACTATGTAGAAGTTTTTGTTGGTTTTGGTGGCTATTAATGATTTTTGAATGCTTGAGGTTTTCATTTTCTAAACATAGTTACTTATAATGAAGATTATACTATATGCAGTATTAATTTTCTCTTGAGATTGCCTACTGAGTCACGGTGTCAAGCAGGTAGAGGACATTCGAACTGTCAAACCATTGCTTAATTAGAGGTTTAAATTTCAGTCTTTGCACCTTTGCTGCTCTGTTAGTAGTGTATGCCATCCAATTATGAAATCAGCAGAACAAACTAATTTTAGATATTTTTACACCTAATTGATACCAATTATATTTCATTCTTGTGTTCTCTTGTCCCTACCTTTCTTAAAACTGTTGATAAAAGATGTATATTTTACTATTTGTTTATACTACATGTCCTTGTTCACCTGGAAAATATAACTAAAATTTAATACATTCAGACTTCCTCTATGTTCGTGTGTGTTTATACGCTTACATGTGTGCATTATACATATGCATTTGTGTATACCCTGGTGGGCTTATAGTCATTTAGTATTTCTCTTTGGGGTTAATATTACATGAATAAATCATTGTAAGTGATGAAATTGATTCAAGATAGGTAGACAGATATTTGGAAAGTCTGTTAAGCTGTTCTATGATCAAGGGCTATGTGTCAAGTTCATAAAATCAATTTTAAATACAAAAAGGTTTTATTATTCTTATACTATAACTCAACTCCTACCCCCCCCCACCACCTTTCTGCTTTTGGTAGTTTTCCACATAATTTATACATCACAACTATGTGTGCCTAGTTAGGGAAGAAGTCATGGAGTAGATCTAATATTTTCTCACTTTCCTGGTTTCTTTTTTTCAAATAAACTTTTGCATTTGAATGTATTTTTACATATAATAATAGTTATAAATTTCTGGTTTACATTAAATGGTTTTTGGTTACTCTCAGCTATTTCATATTCTTATCAAGAGGGGCTAATTACTAGTGCACTTCTGATTTGATATTATGAAAAAGATAAATATAGAAGATAGGGTATCTTTTTATATGAACATAATGCTATTAACCCGCAATATATGTGTATTAGGAATTTCTCTTGGCTTGTTTGAATTTGCGCAACACCATTTATAGCCAGTGATTTCTATTTGCAAGATCGTTCGCTAAACTTAAGAAAGTGGTAAGCCGAGCGTGGTGGCGCATGCTTGTAATCCCAGTACTTGGGAGGCTGAGACAGGAGGATCACAGGTTCGTGGCCAGCCTCAGCTACTTAGTGAGGCCCTCCACAACTTAGTGAGACCCTGTTTCAAAATAAAGAATAAAAAATAGTGCTGGGGGTGTAACTTAGAGGTAGAATGCCCCTGGGTTCAATACCCAGTTTCCAAAAAAAAAGTGGTACATTTGAGAGCATGAATTATAATCTTCATTAGCACCATGTGCCGACTTACTGTTCTGTGAGTGATATGACTTATCAAATATGTCAGGACTTTAATTTTTTTTAAACTAGCTCAAGCCAGGGATGGTGGCACACTCCCATAATCACAGTACTCAAGAGGCTGAGGCAGAAGGATCTCAGGTTTGAGGCCAGCCTCAGCAACTTAGCAAAGCCCTTGATAACCTAGCAAGACCTTCAGCAACCTAACAAGATCCTGTTTCAAAACAAAAGATAAATTAGGATTTGGGGTGTAGCTCAGAGGTAGAATGCCCCTGGATTCAATCCCCCGTACCACAAAAAATAATAACAGTAATAATAATAAAAATAAACTAGTTGAAGAATTTTACTACATACAAATAGGAAAAGTTTTATAATTTTTTTCTAGCTTAATAGATTAAAAGTTTAAGCTCTTTTTAAAAAGTAAGTATTTCCTAGCCTATCCCAGTGGAGCATGCATGTAATCCCAGTTGGGAAGCTGAGACAGGAGGATCACAAGTTCACAGCCAGCCTCAGTAACTTAGTGAGGCCCTCTGCAACTTAGTGAGACCCTATTTAAAAAAGTAAAGAATAAAATAGGGCTGGTGGTGTAGCTCAGAGGTAGAATGCCCCTGGGTTCAATCCCCGGTAACACACAAAAATTTGAAAGTAGTGGTCTTTATTTGCTGCGTATTAGCTCTTTGACTTTAAACAAATTACTTAGCCTTTTGTGTAGAAAGCAGTTCATTCATATTCACCTGAAATGTGTTCTAAATAAACAGTAGTTCCCAAATTTAATTATCATAGCTTAAAAAGAACTCAGTAGCAGAGAAAGGACTTTGTTAGACCTTCTGAATGCGTCTTCTAGATACATTTCCTCTGTTTTTCTTTCTGTTATATGGACTAAGGAACAAAATTATTACATAAACACATAGAACAGGCTCCTGTGATATCACTGCCATCTTCTATATGGCCCTACCCCTTTCTACTTTCAGTGTAATTTCACCATTTGCAGCTTAGATATTTTATTGTCACTTCTTAACTTCCATTAGTATAAAGAATCTGTTAAGTGTCACAGTCACATTATTATTTTTTTAATTAGGGAGTTTGTTCTTTATAAAGCCTTTTAATGTAGTTCCATTGTGATTCCCTATATCTCACTTTCTCTCTTGAATGTATGTTTGTGTGTGTTAGTGATAAGGTAGGGAAAATAATTAAAGGACATCATCCCTAAGATTCCCTTCCAGTGCTAGAAGTTTATGATTGTCTTTCTGTTGTTGTTATTTTTGCAATGCTGGAGATTAAACCATTTATATTTATAATGACAGTTTCTATGCAGTTAATTTCTCTTCTTGATATAAAGCATTAAAAAAGACTGAATGGATACCTACATACGTCTAAACATTATAAATACGGGTGTTAGAAAGCGCATGCTAGGCGAATGTTTTACCACTGAGTTACATCCCCAGCCCCTGGAATTATGACTTTAATGAATTAGACTATAGCAAATTTACAAAGAAAAGATACCCTTGCCAGGCGTGGTGGTGCATGCTTGTAATCCCAGTACTTTGGGAGGCAGAGACCGGAGGATCCGGGTTTGCGGCCAGCCTCAGCTTGTGCGCGCGCGCGCTCTCTCTCTCTCTCTCTCTCTCTCTCTCTCTCTCCCTCCCTCTCTCCCTGTCTCTCTCTCTGTCTCTCTTTCTCTCCTTAGTGAGGCCCTCCGCAACTTCATGAGACCCGGTCTCAAAATAAAGTATAAAAAATAGGGCCGGGGGCGTAGCGCGGAGGTAGAATGCCCCTGCGTTCAATCCCCGGTACTGCAAAAAAAAAAAAAGAAAGAAAGAAAGAAAAGATACCCTTGCAAAAATCTGAAGTCTTCTCAACTCTCACATACAGGTTTGTCGTGGTAGGATTTTTCCTAACTGTGAAAGTATACAGAGCATTCCCAAACTTGAAAAAAAGAAAACAATTTAAGAGCAGTCTTTCTGGACTGAGCTGGAGATTTGACCTGATTTTTTCCCCTACTCTCATTCTCTCCCAAATCTCAATCCCTTGAAAGTAAGTTTTTCTGAATCTCACCATGTTCCTTCCTGTCTTTCCTCATAGTGGGCAGCTGTTGCTCTGGCTAGAATGAGAACAAGAGTGAAAGTAAAACCTATTTGTAGAATTGGTATAGCTATATTTGAGGCTAGTAATGTTACTCACACTATTGCATTCCCTTGTTTTAAAGTGACCTAGAAAATATTTTCCCACCAAAAATATTAGAGTATGAGACTCATTCTCAAAATCTTACTTAATTCACAATATAGTAGAAATACTATAGTTTAGGTAAGATATTCTTTGGTATCTGTGACCATTTTTATCACCAACTTTTAAATTCTGCTTTAAAATGTGTTCTGGCCGAGCGTGGTGACACATGCTTGTAATTCCAGTACTTGGGAGGCTGGGACAGGAGGATCGTGGGTTCATGGCCAGCCCCGCTACTTAGTGAGGCCCTCTGCAACTTAGTGAGACCCTATTTCAAGAATAAAAAATAGGGCTGGGGGTATAGCTCGAAGGTAGAATGTCCCTGGGTTCAATCCCTAGTTCCACACAAAAAAATAATAAAATGTGTTCTGGAATAATTGACTTATAAACTTGTGGTACACCCCTATTTATAATGTTGGGACTGCATGTAGGTGTCCATTTGGTCTTTTTAATGCTTTATATCAAGAATAGAAACTTCATAAAAACTGTATACATATAAATTTCAGAGCTGGGCTTGGTGGCACACATTTGTAATCCCAGTACTTGGGAGGCTGAGACAGGAGGATTGCAGGTTCTTGGCCAGTCTCAGCTACTTAGTGAGGCCCTCCACAACTTAGTGAGACCCTGTTTCAAAATAAAGAATAAAAAATAGGACTGGGGGTATAGCTCGGAGGTAGGACGCCCCTGGGTTCAATCCCCAGTACCACAAAATATAAATAAATAAATAAATAAATAAATGAATAAATAAATAAATAAATAATTTCAAATTTATGTTTCCTCTTAAGCCTCTGAGTTCACTAAGGAGGTGTAGGTATTATGTTTTCTTTTTCCTTTTTAAGCAAATAATCATTGAGCTCTTTCTCTGTGTCTTGTACCTTTCTAGCAGAAAAAGCCCTTGTTCCCATAGTCTCATGTGGTAATAGACATCCAGCAAACAAATGTTAAGCATAAAGTCAAGAAATGATTAGAACAATGAATGAAAACAAAGTAGAGTAAGAGGAGACTATTTTAGTTAGGGTGGTTAGGGAAGGCCTTATGAAGTAAGGGCATATACAATGAGAGAATCTGAGGAAAGCCCAGTCCAAGGAGAGGGCATGGCAAGCGTAAAGGCACTCAGGTAGCCAGGTGGAGTAAGTTACAGGAAAAGAAGGTAAAGCAGGGAGAGGGGTCAGTGCATGTAGAAGTTAATAAACCATTGTGAAGATCTTGGATTTTATTATGAGTGTTTAGAACATCAAAAAAGAATAAGATATAAAGATAACCACTTGAAAATAACTTATATTTTATTTATTTAAATAGATATTGCAGAGGGGGTAACTGGGGATTGCACCCAGGGGCATCCTACTTCTGAGCTACACCCAGCCCTACCTATTTTATTTTGAAAAGGGTCTCACTAAGTTGCAGAGGGCCTATGTTGCTGAGGCTGGCCGTAAACCTGTGATCCTCCTGTCTCAGTCTCCCAAGTACTGGGATTACAAGGGTACACTACCATGCCCAGCCTTAAATAGGTTTTAAACATATCCTATATGTGTTCTAAATTTTACTTTTTCCCCATTTAATTTAATTTAATTTTCTCATTGATTTCGCTTTTCATGGACCACACCAAAAGTCACATCTAACAAACCATCATTTATTATTGAGTTCCTGCAATGTGACAGGCACCCTAAGATTTAAAATTGCTGAGACATTAATAGAAGAATAGCTGACACATATTTATGAAACGTATTATCCTGCCCATTTTACAAATAGGCCAGTTGGAGAGATTATAAAACATACCCAGGTTCTTGTACCTGACAAATAGTAAAATTAGATACATTTGATGTGAATGCTTATGCCTGGCCAAGTGACAGATGAATGTATATTTATGAATCTCCAGAAATCTGATAACTGTATACTTTTCTTAGGATAAGCTTTTGCTGCTGCTATTTTTTCCTTGTCTTATAACTTATTAATTATATAATGCCTTATTGTTAACAATAGCAGTATATTTGAGGACACTTTAGCATCCCTTTTTTTGTGTGTGTGTGGTACCAGGGATTGAACCCAGGGGCATTCTACCTCTGAGCCACACCCTCAGCCCTATTTTTTATTCTTTATTTTGAAACAGGGTCTCACTAAGTTGCAGAGGGCCTCACTAAGTATCTGAGGCTGGCCGCGAACCTGGATCCTCTGGTCTCAACCTCCCAAGTACTGGGATTACAAGCTTGCACCACCACGCCTTGCTTATTCTTTATTTTGAAATGGTCTCACTAAGTTGCGGAGGGCCTCACTAAGTAGCTGAGGCTGGCCGCGAACCTGCGATCCTCCTCAGTCTCCCAAGTATTGGGATTGCAAGTGTGTGCCACCACGTCCGGCTTAGCATCCATTTTTTAAGCATATACCATGTATAAAAATTTGGGTGGAGAAAATACAATGGCCATTACTGAAAACTAAAAATTGTATCCACTGCCAAGTCTGAAATAGTTGGTATTGCCACAGAATAGATGTCAGAAAATATAACTATAACTATAGGTTAACTTTTATATGGTAATATGACAAACAAGATTTGACTTGTTTTTTTAATAGCTAACCATACAGTTTGTTAAAAACAATTCTTTACTGCTGGGGTGAGGAAGTTGATGGGTAAATGAACAAGGAAATGAGATAATCCCATGAAATAGAACAGGGGCAGATAATTTGTATACCTAATGTTTGATTAGTAATAGTCATTATGTCAGTCAACATGTACTGAACACCCAACTACATGCCAATTGTATTTAAGATTCCCAACAACCTTATATAGTAAGTATCATTATTACCCACATTTTGAAGAGGGGAAAGCAAGTATGGAGAGACTGAGGAAGTTGACCAAAATTAATACCCAGTCATTAGTGTCAGGATTCAAACCTAAGTTCATCCGCAGAGCTCATGTTCTTAATTACCAACTCATCATTTCTCAGCATCAGGGCACTGGTGATGCTGGAAAGGTAGAAAGGGCCTGAGAAATATATTTATATACTGGTCACATTTCTTATCACTATAACTTTCATTTTGATAAGGTTTTATTATTGTTATACAGTCCATGCACTATAAAATTTGAAACTTAAAATTCACTGTAATTTGAGAATGCCAACTAAAGGTAATATAAACATTGTATGTTTATATTTATGGACTTATCTCTGAAAACTATTTTCTAATTAGTTCTTGGCAGGGAAAATAATTATAATAGTTTATATATTTTTATTTAGAAAATGCATATTGATCCTTTTGTCAAGATAACAGCTTTCTTCAACCATTTGTGTCTTTTTGTTTATTTGTTTGTTTTCTGGTGCTGGTGATCAAACACAAGGCCTCACACATGCTAGGCAAGCTATACCCCCAGCCATGTGTGTTTTGTTTCCTCGCAGTTTCAGTGCCTGAGATTCGTATTTGAGAACTACTTTAGGATTTTCATTCCCAGTCCTGTATGCTTCCTTTCCAGATTGCCATACTACATAACTAAGAAAATCACATAATATATTGTGATTAATAATTACAAGCTATACTATATGTAACTTGTAAAATCTATGGTTTACAAAACAGTTTTTAGATATAGGCTGAAAAGAGAAATCTGTGATAATGCTTTTATTATTTAAGAGTGAGTTTTTTTCTGAGTCTTATTTTAAGAAATTGTATAGAATAGTTCGTATGGCATATTTCTTGCTTCATAGAACTTACTCTACTTCAGGCCAAATTTGAGATAGAGACAGAAGAGATGAGACCAAGATAGAGAATATGGAGATATCAACGATTTGTTTTCTTTCCTATATTCAGAGGTAAATATTTTAGTTGTTTGGATCAAGGGCTTTTAAATGTTACTAGAATACATCGTTAAAGCTATATCTGGATAAAGTTTTTCAACTAAGTACAATTAAATAATAATGTTTCTGCAATTACACAGTGCATGATTATGGCGTGTGATGGAATATTATTTTATTTAAAATCTGTTATTAAGTAAAGTATGTATGGGTGGCCAACTATGTGTTTTAATGTGACTTGCTATTTCTTGGAATTTGGATATATGGCTTCAAGATCACGAGATTGGATTGAGAAGTTCTGTCAGCTTCATAGTCTTGGAAAATTGAAACAAAAGAAAGAGCAATGCCTACTAAGCATGCTTAGCCCGATGCTGGAGAAAGCTGTGTGAGTGTGGCTTAGCTAATAATACCTACTTTTTTACAATGTATCACTTATAGAATTTTTTTGCTATAAAATATTTAATAGTTATGCATTTGCTATTTTATGGTTTATTTCAGTGCCCTGTTGACATCAAGGGTTACTGGTTGTTGTATTAGTAGTTCCTGACAAATAGAAATTATTTGATATTCTAAGCCATTTGTGACAGAAGATATAAAGTTTTGACAAATACGTATGGCACAGCAAGTGTCCAATTCTAAAGAGCAAAATAAATGCAAACCACCATTATGGTGAACACAAACAGCCTGAAAGCAAGTTATCAGTAAGCAAATAATTGTTGAACTGTTATGAATGGAATAGGATGTTGAAATAGGGCATGATTGGCTGATGTTACATATGTCCTTGATTACTTTCCTTGTGCTTTTATCCTAATAAGTGACATTCTTTGTATTCCCTTGGATGGCTAGACAGTCTGACACTGAAGAAGAATAAATATTGCATGTGGTACACATTAAGCTGTCATCCAAGACAGCATTTATAAAAAGTAACTGGAGAAATTCATAAGAAATTCTGCAGTGCTACAGTTTCCTGGCTCCAGTCATAATTGTCAAAGTTCTTGACACATTCAGGTCTTCAGAAATGATTTAGGTTTACAGTGGCTTGGTGTATGAATAATTATTATGGATTTCTGTCCTCATATTGCCTTGGGATGTTAATGTTAGTTACCAAAATGTTGTATTTTATGATAATTTTTATTTTAAAAAATGTCTCTACACTGATAATAGTGACATATCTTCTATCTTACACACTTTCATAAAAAGAATTGTAAGTAATTCATGTATTTAAAAGGAAGAACAGTTGTTTTTAAATGCTTACTTTAATCTGTTAGAAAATATTGCTTGCTATGTTTAATGCTAGCAAACAACTTTGAAAATAAGTATTTTAATTTTTCTTCTCCACCAACATTGGAAAGCCTTCAAACAGTCCAAATGAATACCATTTTAAACTCTTTCCCAAAAAACCAAATCACTGCTTGATGTTTCATTTTAAAATATTATATGCTTTTATTCACATACTTTTGTTACTTTAATGTAGTTCTTTGAGGCAAGGCAGTATTTTTTTAAGTATGGTACCAGAAAATAGTATCACTCTCTATTTTTTCTTAAAATTTCCTTTCATAGGAAGATAGGTAGATATTTTGAGAAGATATAATATTGCAGTAGAATAAGCATACCTAAATAAAGAGAAAATTATGAATGTAAGTTTGGAGAACAATTTTTAAGCACCTCTGTCTTTCACTAATTTCTCCTTTCCATTCTGCCTATTGGTGTATAATATCCAGAGGATGCCAAAAGAAAAAATTTTTAAAAGATATTTCTGTAATCTTACACAATTATTCTAAGCCACTTGAAATTAAATAATTAGCATTCCTATTCTATAATCTAACCAAGTATATAATATATTCTACCAGCTGATTTCTGGGAACATACCATTAAGTATCAGAATTGTTTAGGATCCAACACAAATATGAAAATAACATGATAGTGTTGAGTTCTAAATTCGGAATCTCTGTTTTTGGGGGATGAGAAGTCACTGAGGCTTTCTGTGACAACTGTGTGTTATGTGTTAATTTTTAAATTTATAATGTTAATTTGGGGAAATGTTTTTAGGAAACTATCTTTACTTTGAAACTAAACCATCCATTTGGATTGAAGAAACTTTTCTCCAAGTATAACACTACTCAAACGTTACCTATAGCTTTTAACTCTCTAGGCCACTACAGAGCACAAAATATTTGCCCAACTGGTAAATTGAACTGTAAGTCCCACTGTGGGAAATTGCTTTGCTGTGCACCAAACAGCAGTTATCTTAGTAATTGTACCTGAATTCTTTGTGGCTAATAGAGCGTGGACGTCCATTTTACAAGCAGAAAATTATTTGTCTTAAGTACTTTTAATTTTAAAGCCCCCACATAAAATGTGAATCAGCAGACTAGAATGATACATTAAACTACATCATTTTTAATTGTTAGTACAGAAAAGTGAAATTCGTTTTTCCTTTTAGTGTAAAACTGTACATCCGACATTTCACATTCTAAACTGGAGCTCCCAACAAGGAGCTTATCAGAGCAAATTGTCTAGTCCATCCCCTTCCTCACTCAAAACCTAATGACCCTTTATCATCATGGTTTAGATTGCTGGACACAGATGTGAGAAAATACAAGTAATCTACAGGTAACTACAGTAGCTGCACTGATGTTCTCAGAGAACTGACTGCTGGGAAGATAAAGAGCTTCCCACAGAGTCTGTGACTTTCCAGCAGCAAAGCACATCATGAGCTCATACATGAAGTTTTATTTGCTGAAGATTCACAATAAGATGCATTAGAACATTCAGCAGGGACTCTTTTTAGATGAGCATAGAAATTCTGGAGGGTTATTAGCTGATGCACCAGTGCATAGCATCACACTCAAATAAGAAAAAAGTTCAATAATATTCTTTCTGCGGACAAGAAGGATTATGGCCACAATACAGCATTAATATTGACTTCTTTTCTTGATATTTATATAATCTACTACAGACTTTAATCACTTTCTTTTCACAAAAGGCTGAGCTTCTTGCTGAAAAGTAGTTTGGTTATGCTTTTTAAAATGAAGGCAGAACATCAATTTCTCAAACTTAGTACTAAATTACATTTCAAAGGACTTGTTTATGGCCAGGTGCTCTGCTTTTGTTAGCTGCTTAGATTGTGATCAGTGAGGTAAACTCATTTATCTATTTGTATGCAATTGAGTAATTTACCATGAAAAGGATGATCGAGTTTTTGGATAAAGGTACTGCACCTGTAGCTTAAGTTTATAATTGTTAGTTGGTCTATTATTTGCAACGATCATAGTTTCATATTGCCTTAGAAAACTACAATGCAAAATGCATTTACTTAATCTTTTTTATGTATGAGATGTTTTGTTTTTAGTTAATGAATTTGGTTTAAGTTTACTAGATTGGGATGAATCAATATGAATTAGAGTGCCTGAACTTCAGGTGTGTGTTTCTTTTCAAGAAATCATTTGCTCGTCATATTTTTCTAAAAGCTCATTAATTTTGTTTCTGTGAAAACTATAACTACTAGATTAGGAATAGTTGCATTACTTTCATATGTCAAAATGAATTACAGTCCTCAATTTTTTTTAAATTACCATTTTAGTAGCTGAAAGATAAAGATAATTTTCAACAACAATGGCTAAGCAGTTGACAACTAACAATAAGAGATAGTGATGTATTTGATCTCTTTTTGTGTAGTTGTGTGTGTTATATACCTAGCTTAATTATCACTCTTCGTGGAAAATACTGAAATACTCAGGAAATTAGAGAAGGTACTGGTTATTTTTTTGGCTAGGTTCCTACTCATTTTTTCTGTAAGACTTGTTGTGCCTTTAAAAATAATTCTTTGCAATTGGAGCACCAAAATTACATTAAATAAACCTGTGAGCTTAAAGAATTAATATAATAGTAAGCTTCTAGTACAGAATGACCAATGAGCAAAGTAAATTTCTTACCTGAAAACAGAAAAGACAAATTATCTGTTAGAAATACTGATCATTAAAGCTGGGCGTGGTGGCACACGCTTCTAATCCAAGTACTTGGGAGGCTGAGACAGGAGGATTGCAAGTTCTCAGCCAGCCTTAGCTACTTAGTGAGGCCCTCTGCAACTTAGTGAGACCCTGTTTCAAAATAAAGAATAAAAAATAGGGCTGGGGGTGTATCTCAGAGGTAGAATGTCCCTGGGTTCAATCCCCAGTACCACACACACAAAAAAAGTACTGATCATTAGAATCTATATTATTCTTCTAATAGCAATTAGTGTCATTTTGGGGGAGATTTTTTTATCAGTGAAGATTTTGTTTATCCTCCTATATTTGAAATATTTGTATTGTATAGCATAGATTAATTTTAAAAACAGAACATTGAAGAGTTGTTTGAGGCAGTATTATGCATTAATTCTGTTTTTAGTTTGCTATAAGATCTAAAGAAAAAACTATTTGTTTCCATTTAGTAGCAAATAGGAAACACAGAACCCAGAATTCTACAAAGTACATTTTCTTACCCTCTTAGTGTTTAAAAGGAAAGAAACTAGAAGAGCATGTGAGTGTAGGATTGTTTTGCATTTTTGCTTTTACATCACCAGATTAAGTATAATGAAATCCATCTGCAAATTGTGGGAACTACTCATTGGTTTTTGTCAAGGACTGTAGTATGGTTTTTTCCTCTACAGATTTTTTATTTCAAGAAGATATACATAAAATTAAAAACCTTGTCTGTTATAAAGTTTTGTTTGAGCTTTTTAAACTGAGTGATTAGCAGAAATAATGACCCTGTCAGCCTTAATCACATTAAAATGTGGTTAACATCATTTAATTTTTTCCACTTAATATGCAAAAATTTCCAGTAGATTTGCAGTGAAGGCCATTGAAATTCCATTAGAACAAGAATAAAAATTTCAGGCATCATTTATTCAGAGAAGGAATAAAGGTCTCGATTGAGAACTGCTGAATCTTTCTATTATAGACACTATGAATCATTACATTGAACTGTACCTTTATGTTTCGATAGACCTGCATCTGGCTTTTCAAATGGTTGGAAATCCTATGTTTTCTCATTTTTTCAGAAGGAGAAATAAACTAGAATTGCATAATTTTAAATATCTAAAGGATTACTAAAATTTATTTTGTACTGGTTCAATCTGCTTAAACTTTAAGCAGAAAGTTATTTATACTCTAGGAACAAGATAATGAATATAAGGCATGAAACTGCATAACCAACCCAGATTATATTTTAAATAGTTACGTTAGTGTATGCCAGGAAAGAAATTGAGTTAAGAAACAAATCACATCAGCTCTTTTCCAAAGTTCATAGCTTATCATTTATCAAGCTTCAACTAGTATGTTATGCTGCATTAGCTATGTATGAATTACAAGTGAAGAACATCCTACTATTTTTAGTATTATTTACCCTTTTATGATCATTTTTTATATTTAACTATTATAATATGTTCATAGAATGGAAAAGCTTTAATTTTATTTTAAGCAGTGCCTACCATGAATACCTTCTTTGGCATGTTTGCATTTGCCAGTATCCTGTAAACTTAACATTGTGTAGAATGTTTCTCCTCCATTTAAAAAAAAAAAAAACTTTGTATACCTGATAAGCAGAAATTACTTTCTGGAACCATTCCTATCCCTGGGGTAATTAAGTAATTAGACAGTATTGGGGTTTTTTTATTTGTATTTTGTTTCTGAACCATTTGGACCCATTATGTAATTATATAGTGTGTACTTTCTAGTAAAAAAATAACATTGGAAAATTCATCAGGGAAAGTAGTCCATGCATATGCAACTCACAGTGTATAAATTTCTCTGTTCTTGACTGTTTCAATGTCAGTGGAAATCTAAAAACATTCTCAGCTTTACTCACAACACTTTCCCCCACCATGGTTGTCTCCTTGTTCCTCCTCAAAAACACCTTCTCTAGAGTAATCCCTTTTGTTCTCTATTACAGCATCTCATTTGGAGCCCTTATCACAAGTGATATCTTATTTGTCTTTTGTTTTTCTGTCTCCTAAGAATTTAGATTCCATAAGAATATGGAGCATGCCTTTCTTGCTTGCTTTATATCTTTGGTGCTTGGCAGTGGATTCAGTAAATATTGATGATTGGTTGAATGGTCTAACTGGATGAAATTTGTCTCCTTTGTTTCAACACTTACTTTTCATCTTCACTAATAAATATCTAGATCATTTGAAGTCACTCTATTCTAGATAGATACATCTATGGTCTAGAGCACAGGTAGAAGGACTTTCTATGCCAAGGATCAGCAAATGTTTTCTGTAATGAGTCGGTAATGCTTTTCAACTTTGAGGACCTATTCTATTGCAGCTACTCAACTTTGCCATTGTAGTACAAAAGCAGCTATAGACAATATTTAAATGGACATGCCATTGTTTCAATAAAATTTCATTTATGGAGCTGGGCGTGGTGGTGCACACTTGTAATCCCAGTACTTGGGAGGCTAAGACAGGAGGATCTGGGTTCGCAGCCAGCCTCAGCTACTTAGGCCCTCCGCAACTTAGTGAGACCCTGTTTCAAAACAAAGAATAAAAGAATATATAGGGCTGGGGTATAGCTCAGAGGTAGAATGCCCCTGGGTTCAATCCCCAGTACTGCAAAAAAAAAAATCATTTATGGACACTGAAATTTGAAATTCATATGATTTTACTGTGAGAAAATATTCTTTTTTTAAGCTGGGTGTTGGTGGTGCACACTTGTAATCTCAGTACTTGGGAGGCTGAGACAGGAGGATCGCAGGTTCATGGCCAGCCTCAGCAACTTAGTGATGCCCTCTGCAACTTAGTGAGACCCTGTTTCCAAATAAAGAATAAAATGGGGCTGGGGTATAGCTCAGAGGTAGAATACCCCTGGGTTCAATCCCCAGTAAAACAAAAAAATAGATAAGAAAATATTCTTTTTTTAAAGAAGTATTTAAAAAGTGATAACCAGCCTGGCATATAAGTACATGCCTGTAATCTCAGTACTTGGGAGGTTGACACAGGAAAATGACATGTTCAAGGCCAGCCTCAGCAACTTAGCGAGACCCTGTTTCAAAATAAAATTATTTACAAAGGGCTGGGGGTGTAGCTAAGAGGTAGAATGTCCTGAGTTCAATCCCCAGTACCCCCCAAAAAAAGTGAAAAACCACTCTGTACCAAAAAAAAAAAAGTGAAAACCACTCTCTGCTTGTAAGCCATACCAAAAACACATGCTAACCCCAAATTAAGCTTAGCCATAAACAGCCTTTCTGTTGTATGTGTGATTATATAACCCCATTCATCTACTGAAGTAGTTATTCTCTCCTACATCATCAGTTTTCCCTTCTTTCTCCAGTCTTTTAGAGAAACTTAATTTGACTCCACTTACCTTTTACACTGCAGGTTATTTCTCTCCTTCCTCTTCAAAAGCATTTTATATATACAATTGACCCTCCTTACCTGCAGATTCTGCATCCCATGTATTCAACCATCCACAAATCAAAAATAAATATTTTTAAATTATGCCCATACTAAACATGTAGACTTTTTTCTCATCTTTATTCTCTAAACAATACAGTATAGCAATATTTGCATAGCATTTACATTATATTAGGTGTTATAAGTAATTTAGAGAGTATTTAAAATGTATACGAGGAGAGCCGGGTGTGGTGGCGCACGCTTGTAATCCCAGTACTTTGGGAGGCGGAGACCGGAGGATCCGGGTTCGCGGCCAGCCTCAGCGCTCTCTCTCTCTATCCCCCTGTCTCTCTCTCTCTCTCTCTCTCTCTCTCTCTCTCTCTCTCTACTTAGTGAGGCCCTCCGCAACTTCGTGAGACCCGGTCTCAAAATAAAGTATAAAAAAAAATAGGGCTGGGGGCATAGCGCAGAGGTAGAACGCCCCTGCGTTCAATCCCCGGTACCGCAAAAAAAAAAAATGTATGTGAGGAGATGCAGGTAGATTATATGTAAATATTATGCCATTTTATGTAAGAGACATAATACCTCAGATTTTAGTATCCAAAGGGGGTCCTAGAACTAGTCCCCATGCAGATACTGAGGGACAACTGTACTGCTTATCTCCTGAGCAGCCAAAAATGTTCATCAGTCTTCTGTTGAACAAATAAGAATCAATATCATTAGAAAAATATTGCTCAACTTGGGAGTCAAGTGGGCTTGAATCCTGCCTCCACCACTGTAGGCAGGTGATTTCAAACTCAAAGCGTTATTATAAGTATTAAATGAAATTACACAGGGAAATGCCTGTCAATTTCTCTTTTCTCCTTCAAAGAAATGTCACTATATAGAAGCACTTTTTTTATTACTCTCTAGATTTCCCTTATTTAAAGGGAAGCTAGTATGGAAAGGAGGTCATGATTAGTATTTTTCCTCAAAACAATAAAACCCTCATTTGGGGGTTGGGGATGAAGAGAGATCTATAATGGATGAAAGAGCACTTCTGTTGTGTGTGTTTGGTTCTCTCTCTCAAAATAAACTGAACTTAGAAACTTCATGACATTGTATTCCACTTGGCTTTGGGATGATAGGTAATATTATAGTGACTAGTCTTCTATTGTTTTTTTTCTTCTGTCTCTGCCTGCCATGGCTCTTCCCTTGGGATTTATAATTGAGGGGCTCTTACCTTTTTACACTTGGCCTGTACTTGTGCCTCAACTCTAACCTACGTGCTAGTGGTTCTCAAACTTGAACAGGCATAAGAATCATCTGGAGGGTTTATTAAAATACAGATTGCAGCTGGTAGTGTAGCTCAGTGGCAGAGCACTTGCCTAGCATGTGTGAGGCCCTGGGTTTGATCCCTAGAACCACAAAAATTAAGTTAAATTAAAAAGTAAAGCAGATTGCTGGACCTCAACTCTAGAGTTTCTGATTCAGTGGATCTGGGATGGAGCCTGAAAATTGGTATGGCCAACAAGTCCCCAAGGTGACACTTATGCTGCTGGCACATGGATGCTGCTTTGAGAAGCATTGCTTTCTGCTAATGACTCACAAACACTACAGCCTTAGTTTCTCCTCTTTCCCTTTTCAAGTTTCACTTTTCTTGACTGTTGACAAAAAACCTCCATTTGGATTTTCTATTATCATACTAAGCATAATATGTATAAAACTAAACTCCCTATTTTTCCTTTTTTTTTTTGCAGTACCGGGGATGGAACCCAGGGACGTTCTACCTCCCAGCTACACCCCCAGCCCTGTTTTGTATTCTTTATTTTGAAACAGTCTCACTAAGTTGCAGAGGGCCTCACTAAGTAGCTGAAGCTGGCTGTGAACCTGCGATCCTCCCGTCTCAGCCTCCCAAGTACTGAGATTACAAGTGTGTGCCACCATGCCAGGCTTCCTATTTTTCATATAATGATATCCACAGTGGAATCTACTTTCTGACTTTTCTCTCTTTATTAATATCAGCACCCTGAATTATTTACATGTAAGTTCTTCAAGTCATTTTAACATATATTCTTTTATTGACCCTATTTAGTTAATTACCAAGTTCCATCATGTTTTTAAGTATGAATGGCCTTTATTCTTCCCTTCCTCTGAAGTTATACTGCTTATCAACTAAGACTAAAATTTCATCCTTTCATTTTTGAGTTAGGTAATGGTCTCCAGCTTTTTTTTCATCTGCAGTGCATCTAATTTTACCTTAAATACTCTCATTCTGCCATTTTTTTAATTCCACAATCCTTTGAAACATGAATATCTTCACAAGTTGTGATAGGCAAAGATCTCTTATATGAGTCCCCAAAATCATTAAAGCATTAATTGTAACAAGGAAAAATGGACCTCACTATAATGAAAAACTTCTGTTCATCCAAATACACCATTAAGAAAATGAATATTCTAGCTGGGTGTAGTGGCACACGCTTGTAATCCCAGTACTTGGGAGGCTGAGACAGGAGGATCGCAGGTTCGCAGCTAGCTTCAGCTACGTAGTGAGGCCCTCCATGACTTAGTAAGACTCTGTCTCAAAATAAAGAATAAAAAATAGGACTGGGGTTGTAGCTCAGAGGTAGAATGCCCCTGGGTTCAATCCCCAGTACCGCAAAAAATAAAAAAAGAAAATGAATAGCTACAGAGTAGAAAAATACATTTATGACACATATATCTGACAAAGGACCTGTATTCAGAATGTATTTTTAAAATTCCTACAAATGAGCCAGTCCCCATTGCATATGCCTATAATCCCAGCTACTTGGGGGGCTGAATCAGGAGGAGGAATGCAAGTTCAAAGCCAGCCTGGGCAATTTAGTGAGACTCTCAAAAAGGGTTGGGGATGTGACAGGTTCAATGGCAGAGTGCTGGCCTAGCATGCATAATGCCCTGGGTTCAGTCCCCTTATTGAAAAAAAAATTTCAACAAGTGTTCAACAAAAAAACCAATGACACAGTTTTTAAAATGAGCAAAAGATTTGTTCATGTGCTTGACAAAGAAGATACATAAAGCCGGGCGTGGTGGCGCACGCTTGTAATCCTAGTACTTGGGAGGCTGAGACCGGAGGATCCGGGTTCGCGGCCGGCCTCAGCTACTCAGTGAGGCCCTCTGCAACTTCGTGAGACCCGGTTTCAAAATAAAGTACAAAAAAAAAAAAATAGGGCCGGGGGTGTAGCTTGGAGGTAGATCGCCCCTGGGTTCAATCCCCGGTACCGCAAAAAAAAAAAAAAAAGAAGAAGATACATAAACATTAAGGTGTTCAGTATCTTTAAGTCTTTGTGGAAAGGTAAATTAGAACCACAATTAAATAAGATTTCATACTCACTAGAATGGCTAAACTCAAAATAACACCACTAAATGTGGACAAGGAAGTGGGACAAAAACCCTCATGCATTGCTGATAAGAATAGAAAACGGCACAACCACTTTCGAAAATTGGCAGTTTCTTTTAAATGAATGATACACTTACACTCTGGTCTAGTAATTCCAACTTTCAGTATTTACTCAAAAGAAATGGAAACATGTTCATAGGTTATAAATGTTTTTATTACACAGAAACATAAATAGCCTTATTTTTGATAGCCCTAAGCTGGAACAGTACACATGTCCATCAGTAGGGGAATGGGTAAATTGCATTATCTTTATACTTTGTAAATCATATACATCACTAATAAAACCCACACAGCAACTTGGAGAGGAGGTGAGAATTATTGGAAAGATACATGAGGAAACTTCCTGGGGAAATAGGAGTGTTCTCTATCTTTTTGTGGGGGATGGTTATATGTGTATATAAAATTTCAAAATCATCAAGCTGAATGTCTAAAATCGGTGAATTTTAATTCCTTGTTAATCATACCTCCAAAAAAAAAATTTTTTTTTTTTTTTGCGGTACCGGGGATTGAACCCAGGGGCGTTCTACCTCTGAGCTACACCCCGGGCCCTATTTTTTATCCTTTATTTATTTATTTATTTTATTTTATTATTATTATTATTTTTTTTGCAGTACCAGGGATTGAACGCAGGGGCGTTCCACCTCCGCGCTACGCCTCCGGCCCCATTCCCCAGACTCTGTATTGAAACCGGGTCTCACAAAGCTGCAGAGGGCCCCACTAAGGAGAGAGAGAGAGAGAGACAGGGAGAGAGAGAGCAAGAGAGCTGAGGCTGGCTGCGAACCCGGATCCTCCGGTCTCCGCCTCCCAAAGCACTGGGACCACAAGCGTGCGCCACCACACCCGGCTTATCCTTTATTTTGAAACTGGGTCTCACAAAGTTGCGGAGGGCCTCACTAAGTAGCTGAGGCTAGCCACGAACCCGGATCTCAGCCTCCCAAGTACTAATTTTTTAAAATAATGCTATCAGGGCCGGGCGTGGTGGCACATGCTTGTTATCACAGTACTTAGGAGGCGGAGACCGGAGG
Organism: Glis glis; assembly: GCA_004027185.1. Classification (NCBI taxonomy): domain Eukaryota; kingdom Metazoa; phylum Chordata; class Mammalia; order Rodentia; family Gliridae; genus Glis; species Glis glis. Next base: position 3,510 of record PVJS01016457.1, on the reverse strand, counting down.
ATCTGGGTTCGCGGCCAGCCTCAGCTACTTAGTGAGGCCCTTCGCAACTTCGTGAGACCTAGTTTCAAAAATAAAGTATAAAAAATAGGGTCGGGGTGTAGCTCGGAGGTAGAACCCCCCTGGGCTCAATCCCCAGTACTGCAAAAAAAAGTAATAATAATGCTATCAGTGTCTCCTATCAGGTGTGTATAAATATATAGTCATTTAACACAAAACAGTGGAGACACATTCTGAGAATTGTATAATTAGGTGAGTTCATGGCTGTGCAAACATCACAGAGTGTTATTTACACAAACTAAGGTGGCTATGATGTCATAGGAGATAAAATCTTATGGGACCACCGTTTTCTCTGCAGTTGATTGTTGGCTGAAACTTTGTTGTGTGTTGCATGACTATACATATAATATCTGGAGAGGTCAGGTATAGTGGTGCATGCCTATAATGCCATTACTTGGGAGGCTGAGACAGGAGGATTGCAGGTTCAAGACCACCCCAGCAACTTAGCAAGACCCTGTTTCAAAATCAATAAAAAGGGCTGGGGGTTTAACTCAGGGTAGAAAGCCTTTGGGTACAACCCCTACCCCCCCCCCCATATCTAAGGAGACTAACAGGCAGATTTGGTATTCTCTGTGAGGATGATGACAATGTCTGTCTTATTTATTCCTGCCATAATGTCTGATACATAGTAAACTTTTTTTCTTTTTTTTTGTGGTACTGGGGATTGAACCCAGGGGTATTCTACCTCCGAGCTACACCCCAGCCCTATTTTTTTATTTTTTATTTTGAAACAGGGTCTCACTAAGTTGTGGAGGGCCTCACTAAGTAGCTGGTGCTGGTAGCGAACCCAGGTCCTCCTGTCTCAGCCTCCCAAGTACTGGGATTACAAGCCTGTGCCACCACACCCGGCTCCATAGTAAACATTTAAAAAATACTTGTTGTGTGGATGAATATTCTCAATGCACCATGTTTTTCCACATGTTTTATAATACTGTTTCTAATTGTTATGTGGTATATTGTTAAATCAGTATATTTTATTTATCCAGGTCCCCCAATGTTTTTTATTTTGGCTATTTAACTTTTTTTTTTACAAATAAAATGAACATGCAGCCATTCAAGAAAGTACATTTACCATAGCCTCAGCCAATACTGTGTGTTATTGTTGTTTTAATCTTTATCAATTTGATAGTGATATATCATCTCCATTTTTATTTCTTTGATTATAATGGAAAGATAGAGAACATTTAATGACAGGTCAATTATTAGAAGATGGAAACCTGCTGTATCTCTACTGGGACAAAATTAGAAATGAGTTTAAAGCCAGGTGTGGTGGCACATGACTGTCTTGGGAGGCTAAGACAGGAGGATAACAGGTTTGAAGACAGCCTCAGCAACTTAACAAGATTCTCAGCAATGTAATGAGACCCTGTTTACAAATAAAAGATAAAATAGGATTGGGGATGTAGCTCAGAGATAGACTACCTCTAGGTTTAATACCCAGTACCAGAAAGAAAGAAAGAAAGAAAGAAAGAAAGAAAGAAAGAAAGAAAGAAAGAAAGAAAGAAGAAAAGGGAAATAAGTTTAAATCAGTTGCATAGCATTTGATTTCTTATTTATAATTATAATTCTGATTTATGTCACAGGCAAAAATTTTATATATAAAGTAAGAAAAATCACTGAAAATATTCATTTAATTATAATATGTGCATAATAAAATTATTTGGGGGCAATTTCCATTCAATTTAATTAATTTATTTAAAAGCAGTGGTTAAGTGTAAAAGGCAATATGTCAGGGTGGAGAGAAACTTTTATACTGGGAAAGAAAGCAAAGAAATGAATGTTTTATTGGTTTTGTCTCTCCCAATAAGGCCAGAGAATAGGATGTGTGAAACTACTACTCATACACAGAACCAAGTAACAAATAGTTCCTAGACTGGCTAGAGTGATACTATATTAGAAAATCCAGCCAGACGTGGTGGCACACGCTTATAATCCCAGTACTTGGGAGGCTGAGACAGATGGATCGCAGGTTTGTGGCCAGCCTCAGCTACTTAGGCCCTTCACAACTTAGACCCTATTTCAAAATAAAGAATAAAAAATAGGGCTGGGGGTATAGCTCAGAGGTAGAATGACCCTGAGTTCAATCTCCAGTATCAGAAAAAAAAAAAAGAAAATCCAACAAAGTCAAATATACTTCCTACTAGTTTACCTCACATCTATTTCTTATGTGATATAGTTTCTTAAAGTTTTTTTTTTTTTTTTTGGCGGAACTAGGGATGGAACCCAGGGTTATTCTACCTCCAAGCTACACCCCCAGCCCTATTTTTTTATTCTTTATTTTGAAACAGGGTCTCACTAAGTTGTGGAGGACCTCACCAAGTAGCTGAGGCTGGCTGTGAACCTGCGATCCTCCTGTCTTACCCTCCCAAGTACTGGGATTACAATGTGAACCACCACGCCTGGCTCTTAAAGTTTTTTAAATTGTTTCTTAAAGCTCCTTCTTAAAGCTGCAGGAATATCATTCAGCAATGATTTTTAATGAGTAGCAGAGTTTGTCATTTGTCTATACAGCAGACAGATGATTTAAGGAGGAAGAGAAATGCCTTTGAAGTGTTTAGTGCTTAGATCCACTTTCTCACATAAATCTGATTAATAGCCAAGTCACAGGTAAATGTAACACAGTTCTGTAAGAAAGTGTGATTGGAACATTGATGTGTTCAGAAAGAGCAAAGCCATTTTCTATAATAATAATACCTAATATACACTGAGCATTTATTTTGTGTCAGATATCATGGTAAGCATTTTACAAGTACTTTCTCATTTAATCTTCACAATCACCCTGTGACGTAGATATTATATCCATTTAGATGTGAGAAAATTGAGGCTTTAAAAGAAGGTTCTGTGGGTGTGGCCAGGATCCCTTCTCTCTGGTTCCAGTGTTCTAGAACCATATCATATATTGCCTCCTTTGCAAACTGATTGTGTGTAGGAGTCCTTTAATTCTAGAATTCCTCAAATTAAATCAGTTTTTGTGTTTCATTTACAAAAATTCATTTTGCATACCGTATCTTTTAAGTAAAATGATGGGCTCCAGCTTATTGTTGATTGTTAAATGAACTCTAAGCTATGTATCAACTACAAGTATTGGTGAATATGATTCTACTCCCACACAATTCCCAATTATTTCTTTTCTTGTGTCAGAATATTCCCTTAAGTCAACTGGCACTTTGTATAAGAACACACAACAAATTACATAAACATTCCTATAAGAGAACATAGGTCGTCTTCTTTCAGAAGTAACTGAAAGTTTTCCCACAGATTGCACATCATTCATAGAGAAAAGGATAGAGAGTGTTTGTTTGTTTTTCAGGACAATGTTTTTCATCCATCATGCCTCTATTTAGCTTCTCTGAAAATAAGTCAATAGGAATGGTTCTGTATCTGTTAAAGTTTGAGTAAGAGGTACCACTTTGTGTGTGTGTGTGTGTGTGTGTGTGTGTGTGTGTGTGTGTG
>PVJS01016456.1:8667-31380 GCA_004027185.1 Glis glis | reverse complement strand
GATTGCAGGTTCGAGGACAACCTCAGCAAGTAGTGAGACTCTCATCAATCTAGCGAGACCCTGTTTCAAAATAAAAATAAAATAGGGCTGGGAGTGTCACTCGGAGGTAGAATGCCTTTGGGTTCAATCCCAGTACTACAAAAACTAACTAAATAAATAAATAAAATAAGAATAAAATATAGGGCTGGGGGTGTAGCTCGGAGGTAGAATGCCCCTGGGTTTCATCCCCAGTACTGCAAAAAAAAAAAAAATGTCTATGGTCTGAGACACTGCTTACTGAAATATCACACGGTGCTCAGAAACATTATTTTTTTCTTCCTTACCAAGCCCAAACCAGGATTGCAGAATATATCAGCTTTGACTCCAGAGGTAGTCCTTAAACTTATTTTTCAATTCCTCACAGCCCTGGAGAGAACCAGGTGCTTGCCCACTCTGCAGCAGAAGGCAGGCACAGGCCAAGTGACTGATCACTCACTCCCTCTCTGGGTCTCCACCAGGATTCCTGACGAGCCACTTCTGTTCTTAAACCTTTAATAACTGGAGGACAGTATGGCTCAGTGGGATGTAACTTCCTACCTACCCATGGCTTGTGACCCCCACAAATCACAAAAACCAGTGCCGCTTATTTTCTTTTCTTTTAGAACATGCACCTAGCCTTGATGGGTCTTGTACATGAAGTTGATCAGCACAAAGAGCTGAAACGTGCAACTAGGTAGACATGGGTCAGGACACAGAGGCCCAAGGGCGATTCCGTCACTGGCCTCGTCTTCCCAGGAAGCGGCGCTGGTAACCTGGAACCAGGCAACCCTAGTTTCAACAGATGTTGGGCCTTGAGCAAACCCAGACGCTCATCACGTGCCACAGCTCGGGCAGAACAAAACACCGACCCAATCTACTCTGCAGGACGCCTGTGGAGGTCAGGGAGACAGATCACTACCGAAAACTGTAAAATCGAAGCCAGCAATGGCAATTCATAGCCTGGCTTTATCAGCATGCAAAAAGATACACACGTGGGATAAATAAGGCTTATGCATGCATTTATAATACATCCCGTTCCCAAAAATGTCAAATGAGGGAATATGAATCCATGGGACAGACAAAAATTTTTAAGGATCAGGCTGCCACACGTACTGAGGCATAGCCTTGAAACCACTCACATCGGCTGGCTATTTCTCAATACACTCCAACACTCTGATGGTTACAGAACTGCCTCACTTTTTCATGCCTAGTCTCCACCTCTCTCTTCCTTAAAACTAGCCAGAGCTTACCATCTACATGGATAGAGATGAATAGGCAGGGACCTATTAAAAAGCCGTAAGCAGGGAAAATATCTTAACACAACACTACAAAGACTGAGGTAAGTAAGCAGGCATGGTGGTGCATGCCTGTAATCCAAGTACTTGGGAGGCTGAGACAGGAAGATCTCCGGTTCAAGGCCAGCCTCAGCAACTTAGACCCTCAGCAACCTAACAAGACCCTATTTCAAAGCAAAAAATTAAGAGGCTGAGACAGGAGGATCGCAGGTTCGAGGATAGCCTCAGCAAATAATGAGCTTCTCATCAACCTAGCAAGACCCTGCTTCAAAATAAAAATAAAATAGGGCCGGGGGTGTGTAGCTCAGAGGTAGAATGCCTCTAGGTTCAATTCCCCAGTACCACAAATATATATATATATATGTGTGTGTGTGTGTGTGTGTATACATATATATATATATATGTATATATTAATAAAATAGAAAATAAAAAGGTCTGGGTGCAGCTTGGAGACAGAATGCCCCTAGGTTTCGGTAACCAGCACAGACAAGAGCAGAGGAAATAAGGCGAGAGCTTATCAGGAAGTGTTGACACAGCGCAAACATGGACTGGGGCGCCACACCAAGTAAGGAAACCACAATTATACTGCTCTTGATTTGGACACGTGTCCACTTTAAAACTTGCAGACGAGAGAAGTTGGTAGTGAGATTTGACATTGAACTCTCTAAAACTCACTCATTCCGACAGTCCCCGCTGAAAGGTGGGTAGGGAGAACAGTCGTCAGACTGGAGATAAATCTTAACAGCATTAAAGCTCTCTCCACGGAAAGTTTCCCCATCACTGCATTTTTTTCAGTAACAAAGATGTTGTCAGAAATGACAATTTTTTGTGTCCCCTGATAATGCCTTGCTAGCATTTGGTTATAAGCCATAAAGCAGGAATAATTTCAGCCTGTCAGGAGTCTCGCTAATGCCCAGTTTCCCCCTAGAGAGAATTCCTGTCAAATCTAATGAGAGCTCCAAAGGCCCTCTCTACAATATAATGAGCACTTAGGCCATGCTGGTGATCAGGCGGTAAAAAGCATCAATTTGAGCCTGGCTACACCCTGGGGGCCAGACGTCACCAGTTTTAATAAGAATTATGATTACTAGCTGCACCAAATGCGTCCTCAGAACTTATTATTAATGTGTGACAGTCAGAAGGATGTTTTTCAAATGTAAGACCACTTTAAACTGAATTATAGCGCTCCTCTACACACCACTTTAGTTAAGGGTCTGTCAGCATTTACAATATAAACTAAATTTCAGGGGTCTTAATACCCTACTATGAAGAACATGGTGTCTCCGAGCTTTTCACGTTTTTCAAATTACCAAGCCAATTACACACAGCATATTATTAAGGCACACACGGGCTTGTGGATGGACAGTATACACCCACAAATGCCCACCAAAGAATAGAAACTCAGTAGAAAACTATTTGCACACCATGGGGCTTCTGACCCTCTTGGCCTTCTCCCTTCTTCCTGCCTGATAAAGAAAGGGGTCACCGTGCTGTGTAACCTACAGGAGCCCAGAAGAATTACATACCTCTTTCAGCTCCCCCAATATACCCAGCACAAGCATACAAGATCACACTGAGGTGGTGTTCCCTTGTAAAAGAGTCTATGAGGTTATTAAATCCTACAGTTTATGGGTTTCAGAAAAAAAAAAAAACAGTCTTCTCTTACTCTTCCAATAAGAATACTTATTTCCCCAAAAAACATGCCCTTCAGGGTAACTTAAAAAAAAAACATAGCAAGGTTAGAACTCCTAGGCCAAGTTTATTTGCATAATTAATTTAAATGACCATAGACATCAGCCATAGATCTTCTAGCCCATTTACTATCTATCAACAAGTTACAATTGCCTCAATAAGGCACTAGCCATTGAAACACACAAAAACAAAGGCACACACCCAATGCAAACAGAGGCTACTAACTTTGCAAATCAAAGTAAAATCAGCACTTTTTAAAAGGCCCAATTATATTACTAATGAGAGGCCCTGAAAGAAGCTATCTCTTTCCAAACACATATCTGAGGACAAATCTAATGTACATGATAACTTAACATTATGAAATCTATGATGAATTAAAAATCAAAGAGTGGAGAGGTACAAAAGCAGAATTCAACTCTGAAACACACTTGCTTAATGAAAGTCTTTGAATATAAGGAAGATCTGAAGGCTGAACTAATCAATTTCTCCACTGTGCCCCAGCCGGTCAGCCATGCTCTTTAATTTAATGAAACAAGGGTTTGAGATGAAACAGCACATATACATCAAGTAAGAATTGTATTGTTGCACTTTGAAATGTGTCCAACTGTGCAACTTCATCTGATGATAATTTTTTAAGAGGCAATCGATTTCTAAAAGACTTATTGTACCAGCGTCTTGATGAAAAAGTGAATGTCAGCATATCTCCAGCATACTTACACCCTGCCATTAATGCTTTCTTTGGCAGACAATGACTACTCAATCGAGGGTCCTTTGGGCTGAGCAATCATTTAGCTTTTCTTCTCTTATGAGGTCCTTAGTGCCTTGTTCCAGCTCAATACTCTTTTTATACACCATTATAGTAGCCATAAGTGTGAATTTTATGGGAACTTGCAAACTCATAGTCATAGCTAGAGCTTTCCAGTCACTAATCTTTTCATGCTTTTAAAACCACGAGGACTGAAGCAACTCCCAACATATGCTACAGCCATAAAAAGATGCTTTATTTTTTTACCTTCAAACCTGCATCAACTGAGAAGTTTTTCAAAAAGATGTTTGCTAATGAGCCACAAATCCCGAGTGTCATTTTATGCAACCTCAAACATAAAGGGTACTCTATAGTTAGTGGAGTTACAGTTAGTCGTATGCCTTGTTTAATCTGATTAAAGAAACCCCTAACTACCCTACTTCCCCCTACATGTCCACACTTCCTTCCCAAACAGCACAAAACTATAAGATCCCCCAGGTCTTTCAAGAGAATAAATCTATCCGAGTAGAAAAGTAAACTCTTGAGTTTGAGTTCCTATCTGCCCATGAACCTGCTAGCTGACATTTCCAAACCCCCTCCGCCGAGTCATTTAAATCCTAGGTGCCCGTCAAAAAGCAATTCTTGCTGAATACTGCCACCAATTCACAGGAAGGGAAACCAAGGCAGAAAAATGGCAAACGCCTACCCCCAGAGCCCATGACTGAGGAGGACAAAGCCAGTATTATAAAACCATAGTAAGCGATTGCTCATTTCAGCTTGAGATTTAACTAAGGCTTACCTGTTTATGCATTTCAATGTTCAATCCATATGACATTTCATAATACTGTAAAGAGAAAAGAGAATCCAGCATTTCATTAACTGGGGTTTTTGCAACGCTAAGAACACATTCACTAATATTTATAGGAGAAGGCACAACATCCCATCTTTGATACCTACCATCACATAGTGCCTCTGCATTTCTGTCTTTTCACTTGCCAGTTTCTCACATTCCAATTTAAGGCTATGAAAACAAAACAGGCAACTTAATGTAAACATTATGTCACTTGTTTTAACATCTGCCTCACATATTTGCACTTCAAGTAAAAACAAAGACCAATTTGGAAAAGCCATAAACCATCCAGGTAAACACCCCAAAGCTTTGTCCTTACACTCAACAGGGAAAAAAGAATAAGGCTGAACACTGTAGTGTATCTATTCAACCACCATTCTTTTTCCTTCTGGGTGCATATCAGGTCAGATGCCAAGGATGGAAAATCTGTCAACACAGATTCCTCCTCCTGGTTATCTGTTCCCTACTTCCTTGCATCAAAGTTCTCATCTCTCGATTGCACCAATATCTGGCCTTTGCACACTCGTCAGTGTTCAGCCTAGGCTGCACTATCTCTGCCAATTCAGACAGTCTCTACAATTGAAAACCTTACCTGTAAAATGACTTGTACTGTGGCTGGTCCCTTTCAAAACCTTTGATTTTTAAATCCCTGCACAAATATCAAGGAGCTACTGCCATGAAGTGGGCTGAAGCTATCCCTGCTGGCTAAGCACAGGGTGTGCAAGTGTGCCCCAGGCTCAGGAGATGTTATCCACAAGTAGACAAAAGGTCAGTAATCAGAAAGCCCAGGACGAAATCAGAAGATTCACACCCGAGCCACTTAGCCTTATCTGTGCGCTCTTCCTCAAGCAGGACAAAAGTAAAATAGTCATTACAGCTATTTCTTAGCTCCAATGAGCCAACACCTCATAAGACTAACTAAAGGAAATTAACTACGCATTCTGGAAAATTCACTATGACCAGGGTACTTTACCAAGAGTTTTCATTTCTAAGTCCTTTGAAAGCAGGTATCATTATGTGAAGAAATTAAGGCTGACATAAATGTGACTCCACTCCCTTCTCCTACCCCAAAACCACCCAGAATAAGACCAGAACAGGTGCGCTTCCCCTACTCACTCTCCACCTCCTCCCTCATCGTCATTAAGGACAGGCAGAGCCCAAAGCTGGATACCCAGCCTTTCCTCGTGGACTTTGTCTCAGACAACCCAATTTCTAGCATGGCAAACAGCGATTTCAACATGGCTTGGCTTCCCTGAACCCGCACTCCAGGGCTGAGGCATCGATTGAACCAGTGTTTCAGCTCAGCCTGTTGCAAAATAAATAAATGAAGTGCAAATATTGACGGTTCTCATGCAACTCCTAAACACACGAAAAAGGACTCCCTGGAACAGCAGCAAACGGGCAAAAGGGAAACAATGGGAGGAGGAGGGGACAAGAGAAGAGGCGGCCCGGGAAGAGCCAGGAACGGGGGAACGTGAATGACAGGTCTTAACTGCGACTCCACACGCCACCGCCTGGACGCAAGTACTAAGTACAGCCGCCGCCGCCACCCAGCTGGGCGACCAGGGGCCGAGGGCCGCCAGGGCGACCTGCGCGGCCGGACACGCACCTGTGATACTGCGCCTGCAGGAACTGAAATTCCTCTTTGATCCGGTCCAGGGACTCCGGGATCGTGAACTTGAAGGGCTGGCCTGCAGCCTGATGCGGCGTCTGGGGGCGACCAGCGAGGGGGGACCGAGGGACGAGGATGCGGGCGGATGGAGAAAGCAGAAAGTCAGGGGAGGGAGAAACGGGTGGGACATCAACAAAAAATAAAGTTAGAAGCGGTGGAAAACCGAGCCCCAAACTCGACTTTACGACTCACTTTGGAGAGGGAGTGAACCTTCCCCGACGCCCCCCGACCCCCGCTTCGGCCTCCGGAGCCGATCGCGCCCAGCGCACCTAGGTCGCCCGCCTTGGGACCCGAGCTGCCCGCGGCCGCCGAGGGCCCGGCCAGAGCGCCGTCGCCCCCTCCCCCACGGGGGTGATAATGACCCCGGGGGCCGGAGGAGGAAAACAGCTCCCCGACGACCCCCATTCCCAGAGTCGCCGGGCCACCTCCGGGCGCACCGGAACGGGGGCAGCATTGACATGTAAATAGGCGAAACGAGGAACAAAGGGGGGGGCGCCCTACCCGCCTGGGGAACGAGGGGGGGATGTGGCTCCGGGAGAGAGAAACCCCAGCCTCCCCCGGCGCCCTCGTCCGCCCTGTCTAGACGTCAAGTAGGAGGGGGCCCCGAGGGAAAGGGGGGAAACTGAGTTTCAGCTCGCTCCCTGCCCAGGGTGGGCGAGCCCAGGCCCTCCTGCCCAGCCTTGCGCCGCTGGGGACCGGGGAGGCCCGCCGGGTCGCAGTAGCCCCCCATCGCCTTCCGGCCCGGGAAGAGCACTTCCCCAACCCCCGCTCCTGCCCCCATCCATCCACCCACCCACCCGGCCGCCGCTCACCGGGTGCCGGCTCTGCGGGAACATCGCTCTGGCGGCGGCCGCGGCTCGGTTCCCGGACAACTCAATTCTCCGCTCAATTTCCAACTTTAATCCCGCCGAGGAAAATTAAGCCCGGAAACCAGACAGAAGAGAGGAGAGCTGGGGGCGCACGGGCCCCGCACGCAGGCGCGCTCGGCGGGGCGCACGGCCACTCGGCTCCCGCCCTCAGGGCCACATCGCCCAGCGCCCGGCTGCTCCTAGGATCTGCGCGGCGGCGAGGCCGGGCTGCGGGGGCGCGGTGTCTCGGGCGGCGCTGCCCCGGGCGATCCGCGAGCCCGGCGCCCGTCCCGGGCACGCCGATCCAGGCGGGCTGCTTCTCTAAGCTCTTCGGGTGTTCCCCGCGACGGAGGTGGCGGCGGGCGAGGTGCAGGTGGCTCGGCGCCCCCGGCTAAGCCACACACGCACAAACCCGGCGGCGTTCCGGGCCACCCGTGGGTCCCAGCAGCAGAGTCTTCGGCCGGGCGCTCCCCGGCTCGTGGGAGGCAGCGAGGTCGGGGTTGGAGCGGAGGCTCCGCGCCCGGCGGTCCCGAGCCGCAGCCCCGGCCGGGGAAGTAGGGATGACGAGGCGGGGAAAGTGCGGAGGGCGCGCCGGGAGGCGGCTCGGCACGCCCCGAGCGCCCGGCACTCGCTGTCCTCCGCGCTGCACGAACCCTCCTACAGCGACCCGGCTACTCCTCGTAGGGCAGTCCCGCCGCCGCCGCCCGCCGCTCCCCGCGCCCGGGGCGCATCAGGGCGCCGCGCCCCGCGCACTCGCCCCGCACGGCCACTCCGGACCCTTCCTCCGAGCCCCTTCCTCCTCGATCTTTCTTTTCCTGCCCTGCGTCTCCCTCTTCGCCAAGGGCGCTCCAGCCCGCTGCAAAGTTCGCTCACGACGCGGGGGACGACATCCACGAGATGGTGGGGAGAAGAGCAGGAGTGCGCTCCGCCGCTGGCCTCCCTCCCGAGCGGGCAAACTCCGCGGGCGAGTCCGGAGTAGTCAGGGCGGCGCGGCGGGAGAGGGTTCGGTCGCCGCAGGACGGCGGAGGTCCCGCCCGGCAGTACGAGGGTGGGGGTGGCGCAGCGGCCGCCTCGGGGACGCGGGGCACCGGGTACCCGCCGCAGCCGCTGCTGCTCCTGCAGCCGCCGCCGCCCGCGCCTCTCGCGCCGGTTACATTAACACCCGGTTTCACACTCCGGAGCTAACCAGCGCCGGCCCCGCCCAGCCGCGCGCGGGCGGGGGCCGCGAGCGCGGAGCCGGCGGGGACCAGGGCCCGGGAGGGGCGGGGCGAGCGGGGCCGCCTCCGCCAATCGGGTGCGCCGCGCCCAACGTGGGTCGCTGACGTAGAGCCTCCCCGGAGCCAATGGCAGCGCCGCGCCGGACGCTCCGCTCCCCCTCCCCCGGCTCTCCCACCCCGCACCCGCTTCCATCTCCGCCGTCTCCCCCGTCTCCCCTCCCGCCCACCCGGCCCCTCCTCCGCCAGCCGCGTCCTCCCGGGCTCGATGAGGAACTGTTCCTGGAGGAGCCGCGGGACGCCGAAGCCAGCCAATGGGAAGCGGCGAGACGCGGAGATTGGCACGGAGGATTGGAAGGTCGGTGGGAAGGAGAGCGGCGGGGCCGGGCTGTCAATCAAAGTAACGTGGGGCCGGCTGGGGAGCGCGCGGGTGCGCGCGAGCTGGAGGGACCGGCGATCGTGCCGCGCCGGCAGCCGGGGGCTCGAGTTTGCAGAAATCCTGCCACTTGTTCACTTTTCCCTGTCCTGAAAACCTTCAGATCTCAGTGAAAGTAACTCGGAGACTTAACTGCCTGGGTTACTTATTGGGGGGCGCTTCTTGGTCAGTTCGGCAAAAATGCGTTTTTCTGTGTCGGCCCCTGGTTTGCTGCTACTCTTTGAAAGTGAGGTTGCTTTCCAAAAAAAAAAAAAATGCCTCTGAGGTTTTTTTTCCTCGAGCCGCCTTTTCGCCGGTGCACTTGATGGACAACGCGTAAATGAGCGGCGCGTGGACTGGCAGACCGACACCGGCGGCATTGCACCCGACCGTACCGCCCGCCCATCCCACTGCCCCCTTGGCGCCCCGAGTGCTGGGACTTGGGTTGTAGTGGAGGATTTCGAGCCACTTTGCGAAAAGGCCGGCCTGCCTTCGCTTGGCGGGAAGGATCCCCAAGGTGCGGCCAGTGTTAGGCACGCGTGTCCCAGACGCAGACCAGACGCTTCGCCCACGGCGAGAAATCCCGGGTCCTTGTCTTAAAAGTCTGACTTGGCTTTGTCGGGGGAGGAGGGAGGCGGCTGGGGGTTTTAGGAGCTTCTCGGCAAGCAGACCACGAGTCTGTTTCCAATTCTTAGGAACAAAGACAATGGAATAAGCCAGTACAGAGACCTGAAAAACCTGTCCCGCCCACCCCACCCCCATAGTTTGGGTGGTACCCCAGAGCTGAGCTGTGTCGGGAGCTGCCTGGGAAGAACTGGGTAAATGACGTGGCTGAGGTTCTTGTTTGATGGGACCTGAGTTAAAAGGGATTTTGAGGTTTTGAATAAAAGAAACATGCTCTGTATAACTCATTATTTGAGAGTCTCCAGTTTTTGTGTGTTTCTCTAAGTACACCGCACAGCAGAAAACCTTCAGGACTGCCGCTTGTATACTTTTCTTTAAAGAACAGTTCGGTGGAGGTATTTTCACGTGAGCAGTAAGTGCGAGGTGCTGTTTTAGCCAAATGGTGGTAACTTCTTCCCTAAGAAAGGCAAAGCTTCCATCAGCATGCATCTTATGTTAGAACCTTGTCAACACATTTTTGGTATTAATCCCCCCTCCCGTTCCCATTATTTTACCATCAAGAGACTTATGGGAAGGCGCTTATTTAAACCGACCTACGTTTTTATTAGAAGATTTGCTCTTACAGAGATCTTTTTTCCTTGAAATATTAAAAGAATCATTTTAGATAATACATTTCTCTGTTGGAGTCGTTTTTAAATATGTATGATATTGATTTGTCTATAATTGCATCAATCCCAAATATCAATTATAAATGAAAAATAAAAGAGTAGTTTTAGCCCAGTCTGAAGGCCATACTAAATTCTTAAACAAGTTCAACATGGTAGCTTTGGGGTGTTTTCATTAAGTGGAATTGGGAAGGAGGTTATGTTATTCATTTTGTTTTCCTAAACTGGAAGAATGGAAAGGAAGAAAACACCACCTCTCTTTCCTTGGTTAAATTTGGTGATGCCTGGCACCATGGCACACGCCTGTAATCCCAATACTTAGGAGACTGCGACAGGAGGATCAGAGGTTGGAGGCCAGTCTGGTAACTTAGCAAGACCCTGTTTCAAAATTAAAAAAAGAAAGGGATGTGGCTGCAGCTCAGCCTTAGAAGGTCCCTGGGGTCAAGCCTCAGTGGGACAGGGGCCTGGGAGAATCCGTAATAATGAGAGCAGGCTTGCTCCACATTCAGAACATTTTGAAATCACATGATCCAGGGGCAACAAAGGGTTGTCTTTTGACAGCCTGTAATCCTGGGAATCATCATTGGGCCACAGACGCCTGTCTGTGGTCAGTAACAATCTTCAGGACTAGGTAAAAAGTGCTGGATGCCACAAGTATGTTTTGCCCAGGCTAACACAACTGAAGCAGGTGAGACTTCTCCCTGACTTCCCTAAGCTTTACCTGGTTAGGTATGCCTTCACTATCTGGCATACACTGATAATTAAACAGAAAACTTAAAATATTATGTCTGAGCCGGGCGTGGTGGCACACGCTTGTAATCCCAGTACTTGAGAGGCTGAGACAGGAGGATCCCAGGTTTGAGACCAGCCTCAACAACTTAAGAGGGACTCTCAGCAACCTAGCAAGACCGTTTCAAAACAAAAATTAAAAACAGGGATGGAGGTGTAGCTCCGAGATAGAATGCTCCTGGGTTCAATCCATAGTAACACACGCATATGTACAAGCACGCACACACACACACACACACACACACATGCACAAATATAGTATGTCTTGGGGACAGGAGCAAAAGTGTTGCTGCTTCTTAGCCCACCCCACTATCTTCAAACTCAGTTCTAACACATTGTCTTTAAATATTCTCTAATAACTGTTCAAAGAAAATGTGTCTACTCACCATATTCCCCATTTGCTAAGAGGAAAAACTGGAAATACTCTTTTTTAACTAATTCCTCCTTACCAGTAGAGTTTGAAACCCGGCCAGGCCTTCTGATTTCCTTATAATGTAGTATGTGGAAAAAAAGAAAGCACATAATGATTTTAAAATTGGAAGGCCTTTAATTGAGTGTATAAAGATGGTCAGATTTTGAAGGCTTCTTTCTCATTCAGAGCATCTTCCTTGAGAGTGGGGGAAGCTCTATCCTTTTTCAAGGTCATATTTTCTCCAGGAAAATTGTCATGCTGTAATAATTATACTTCAAAACTCGCATCAAACTGCATTACAAATGATGGCGTTTAAACAATCAAGTATCTTTAATCTTATGTTTTAAATAAATAATATATGTGCAGATTGGCTACAGCCTATTTAAAATAGTCCTACCCATGAAATCTATTTGGTCTTCTATTTAAAGTCTGTTAACCATAGTCCTCTTTACCTTTACTTTTTTTTTTTTTTTTTTGGCAGTACCAGAGATTGAACCCAGGGGCATTCTACCTCCGGGCTACACCCCCAGCCCTATTTTTTATTCTTTATTTTGAAACCAGGTCTCACTAAGTTGCGGAGGGCCTCACTAAGTAGCTGAGGTTGGCCGTGAACCCGGATCCTCTGGTCTCAGCCTCCCAAGTACTGGGATTAAAAGCGTGCGCCACGACGCCCGGCGTCCACTTTACCTTTAACATATTTATATGTCAGTGATGTTTTTACATGAGATATTACATCTATATACTGCTTCCATAGGAAATTGTCTTGGAAACAATAGTACCCCTTTTATCCTCTGCAGAAGAAACAGAAAGATTGTCAGATGTATGTATGTATGTATTTATTTATTTTTGGTACTGAAGATTGAACCCAGGGGCATTCTACCTCTGGGCTACACCCCCAGCCCTTTTTTATTTTTATTTTGAAACAGATTCTCACCGAGTTGCTGAGGCTCTGGCTAAGTTGCTGATGGTAGCTGTGAACCTGGGATCCTCCTGTCTCAGCCTCCCAAGTACTGGGATTACATGCATGCTCCACCAAGCCCAGCATCAGATTGTTTTTGTCTTGATGCATATATAAGTATATTTGCATTCGTGCATTGCTGATTATCAAAATTTCAACTGACTAATATAAGTAATTACAAAAACTAAATTTTATACAGTAGATACTAGACACAATAGGAAAATATATGGGTACTAATCATTGAAATTATGCACTTTTTTTTTTTTTGCAGTGCTGGGGATTGTACCCAGGGCCTTGCACGTGCTAGTTTTATCACTCAGTTACATTCCCAGTCCTTTTTGTATTTTATTTTGAAACAGCATCTTGCTGAATTGCTCAGGCTGGCCTCGAATTTGCAATCCTTGAGCCTCAGCCTTGGAGTAGCTGGGATTAGTCATGCACCCTCCCCCTTGCTCATTTTCTCTTCCCTTTAACAGAGTTATTACTCAGACATTTGGCTCTTTTTTTTTAACTGAAAGTTTTAGTTTTCTTAAACCTAAGAATGTAGGGTGCAGAAGAAATTTCCCCAGCATTGCTTTATAACCTTTTCCTCCCCCACTCCATTACCCAAGAAAAGGACCGGGTAGGCGGGGAGGTGGAGGGGAGAAGGCAGAGAAGGAAAAAAATCAGTAGCAGATCCATGCCACAGTAAAACCTCAAATAAAATCACATCCAAAGGATCTCTGTGGTTTCACACAATATGGTAAAATTAGAGATTTCAGGAAACCAACTAAATTAAACGGGGGAGCATTTGAAGAGAAACGAGCGGACTTTATGAAAATGACACATTGACTGACCAGTATGCTTTTTTATCAACAATTTCTTTGTTAAGACCCAGATCAAAGGAACCTGCATATGTTTTCATTTTGTTTTAACTAGAAAATTGCATCCAGATGTTTAATAGGCATTTGGTTGGTTTTTCAGCATTGATTAGATATGTTGGTTCTGTTTGCTTACAAGTATAGCCGGATCATTAGCTAATGCAAAGAAATGTTTGCTGTGAGTTGCTAATTAGGGCTTTTGGAAACTCTCCACGCTCAAGAACAATTTGTACAGTGGCCAGAAGAACTTGTGGGACTTGGGGAAGTTGTTTTCCTCTCTCTGGCAGGGTGGGGAGAAGCCCACTGGCCCTTTCCCTAATCTCCCTTTGCCTTGGGGGATTGTGGTGTGATCCCCAAGGTTTGTAGTGCAAATAAATTAGGAGAAGACCACACAGGCACTCCCAAACCCAGAGATAAATGCGCCCTTTCTGGAACTACCATTATGCTGTCTTTGGGGGTGAGGAGGGGGGAAACGAACATCTAAAACCATGAACATTAACATGTGGAAAATGCTCGTGCTAATGTTATCAAATACACAGCATTTTTAAGTATACTTTAGAGACAGATGGGAAAGCCCTTTATGATAAATGAGTGTACTTGAATTCATTACTGTAGTACTTATAATTAAAAATGTCTCCTTTGCAATTTCAGTACTTTTGCAGGGTACAAGAAACCACGCTTGGGAACTGGAAGGCTGGGGATGGTGAAAGGAGAGGAGAGGAATTTTGGAAGGGGGATGTGCCTGGGAGGAAACACAGTGTTTACTTTCACCGCCTACCCATTTGTTTACCCAGTTAAAGCCCCAAAACTTGTAGGAGATTAGCCATTCACCCGGTCTTCAAATAAACTGAGAATTTGAGGCAACATGCGGATAAACTTCTTAGTGGGGCCAATCCTGTTTTTAAAATCGCTTCACTGTGTCTAAGGCTGAATGAACACCACCTCAGTTGGGGCTAAACCTTTGTTTATTTAAGATTATATTTCCAGAGAGGTATCAAGCCCAAATAATATTTTTTTATTATTGTTTGTTGTACTGGGGATTGAATCCAGGGGCATTCTACCTCTGAGCTACACCCCCAGCCCTATTTTATTTTTATTTTGAAACAGGGTCTTGGTCTCACTAGGTTGCTGAGAGTCTTGCTACTTGCTGAGGTTGCCCTCAAACCTGTGATCCTGCTGTCTCAGCCTCCCAAGTACTGGGATTACAGGTATGTACCACCATCCCTGACTGCCCTACTTTATTTTTATTTTGAAGCAGGGTCTCACTAGGTTGATGTGAGTCTCACTACTTGCTGAGGCTGTCCTCAAACCTGCAACCCTCTGGTCTCAGCTTCCCAAGTACTCGGATTACAGGCGTGTGCCAGTCATCAAGGTGGAGGTGTAAATACCATTGTATCATGTTCTTTTGCATATTAATGCCCCTTCCAAGCCTGTTTACAGCTAATGCTCAGGGATGACTCCCTCCTATGTGTTAATGTAGTCCGATTAATTTGGAATTTTTCACACCAATAAAATATTCATGATTAGTTTCTCTGAAATAGTGTAAGCAAAGAGCCTGGCTGTCAGAAGTTTCCAGGTATACCCAGCACGATGTCTTGGAGAAGCTGAGTGTGGTGGTGCACACCTGTAATCCCAGTACGTGTGTGGGAGGTTGAGACAGGGATCACAGGTTTGAGACCAGCCTTAGCAACCTTAGACTTTCAGCAACCTAGCGAGACCGTGTTTCAAAACAAAAAATAAAAAAGAGCTGGGGATGTAGCTCAGAGGTAGAGTGCCCCTTGGTTCAATCCCCAGTTCCACCGGGGAAAAAAAATGCCCTGGAAAAGCAAAGTCAGTTTTAGGGACCTTACTGCTTGGAATTCATACCGTAATAATGGGTCTCAATGAAGTTAGCAAGTTTCTCTCTCTCTCTCTCTCTCTCTCTCTCTCTCTCTCACACACACACACACACACACGCACGCACGCACGCACGCACGCACACACGCACGCACGCACATATGCACACGGTTAGATCATACACTGTTTTATTACTTCAATTTATGTTTAGCAAGACAGAAGCTGAGGACTTGTAGACAAAAGAGCGATATTCCCATAACAAGAGCAGACCTTGGCCCCTTAAGGGTCCCAGTAATGACCCACCTTTGCTGCAGGCCAAGCAGTTGCTAGGATATCAACATTACACTGAGACACTTATCCTTGTACCTATAAAGCTTTTCTCTGGCTGTCTCGTTTTAATAATATTTCAGCTGGGTGCGGTGGTGCACACTTGTAATCCTAGTACTTGGGAGGCTGAGACCAGAGGCCCTCCGCAATTTAGTGAGACCCTATTTCAAAATAAAAGAATAAAATAGGCTGGGGGTGTAGCTCAGAGGTAGAATGCCCATGGGTTCAATCCCTAGCACCAAAATAAATAGTTTCTTAGCCAGGAGCCCTTGGCACTTGCCACCTCCATACTGGGGAGGCTGAGACTTGAGGATAGCAGGTTCAAGGCCAATGTGGTAATTTAACCAGACCCTGTTTTAAAATAAAAAGGGCTGGGGGTGTAGCTCAGTGGTAGAAGGCCCCTGGGTTCAATCCCTAATACCACAAATGATGATGATGATGATGATGATGATAAAGCCAGGTGTGATGGCACCCTTGTAATCCCAGTACTTGAGAGGCTGAGACAGGAGGATCACAGGTTCGCGGCCAGTCTCAGCTACTTAGTGAGGCCCTCCGCAACTTAGAGAATAAAAATAAAGAAGAAAAGGTAGGGCTGGGGGTGTAGCTCAGAGGTAGAGTACCCCCGGGTTCCTTCCCCAGTTCCACAAAAAATAAATAAATAAATAAATAAATAAATAAATATAAATAAAAATAAAATCGGGCTGGGGGTGCAGCTTGGAGGTTGAATGCCCCAGGGTTCAATCCCCAGTACCTTAATAATAATAATAATAATAATAACAATAATATATAAATAATATTTCTTCCTGACACTGGTAAGGTGGTGGAAGGGTTCAGCTTGAGCTCAACTACTTGGTGATCTCTGGGGCTCCTCAGGGTAAGCGAGGTATAGGGATGGGAACTGTACGTGCAGGAGGTACTTACCTTCATGTCTCTGGGAAGTGCCAGATACCTGCATGTGTCTAAATCGGAAAGTCTAGACCTAGATGAACAAGTTAAACACCTATAATCCCAGTTACTTAGGAGGTCCAGGCAAGAGGAGCACAAGTTCCAGGTCAGCGTGGGCAATTTAGCAAGAGCCTACCTCAAAATAAAATAAAAAGGGCTGGGGATATAGCCCAGAGATAGAACTTTTGCCTGGCATGCAGAACCTCTAGACTCAGTCTCCAGTACTGAAAACAAACACCCTATGTATATGTTATTGGGCAATTTTAATGTGAACTGGACATTAGGTAATATGGAATTACGAGTATTTTTTTGGTATAAAGGATTGAATCCAGGGGCATTCTACATCTGAGCTACACCTCTAGCCCTTTTACCTCCAAACTACAGCCCCAGCTTTTTTAAAAATTTTAACTGGGAATTGACCCAGAGACATTCAACCTCCAAGCTACACCCCCCAGACTTTTTTTTTTAAACAGGGTCTCACAACGTTGCTGAGTATCTCGATAAGTTACTGAGGCCAGCCTCAAACCTGCTATCCTCCTGTCTCAGCCTCCCAAGTACTGGGATTACAGGGTGCACCACTATGCTTAGCTATGTCTCTTTTCATTCTTTATTTTGTGTGTGTATATGTGTGTGTGTGGTACTGGGGATTGGACCCAGGGGCATTCCACCTCTGAGCTACACCCCCAGCCCTATTTTATTTTGAAACAGGGTCTCTAATTTGCAGAGGGCCTCTCTAAATTGCTGAGGGTGGCCTTGAAACTGCGATCCTCCTATCTCAGCCTCCCAAGTACTGGGATTACAGGCATGCGCCACAGTGCACAGCTTCACAGCTATTTATTTTTATTATCCCTTCATCTTTGATTGAAAATTTTGCATAATAAAAAGTCTTGGAAAACAATCCAAAGTTCATTGTCCAAATCTTTGCTTCATATGTTAAATGGAATTCACTTCATAGTTTAAAAATTGACTTATGTTTTTAGTTTAAAAAAAAGAAGTGTGAAAAAATGATTCGTCTTTTTCCTAACCATGGAAAAACTGTCATACTAATAATCAAAGTATTACCCAGTGTTTTTGTCCTGGATCTTTGAGAACTTTTATTTCTATTTAGTAGTAGTAGTAGTAGTAGTAGTAGTAGTAGTGGGTTTTTGTGTGTGTGTGCGTGTGGTACCAGGGATTGAACCCAGGGGCATTCTACCTCCGAGCTACACCCCCAGCCCTATTTTTTATTCTTTATTTTGAAACAGGGTCTCACTAAGTTGTGGAGGGCCTCACTAAGTAGCTGAGGCTAGCTGTGAACCTGCAATCCTCCTGTCTCAGCCTCCCAAGTACTGGGATTACAAGTGTGCGCCACCACCATGCCCGGCTAGTAGTGGGTTTTGAACCCAGGGGTATTATACCTCTGAGCTACACTCCTAGCCCTTTTTATTTTATTTATTTATGTTTTCTTTTTCATTTTTAAACAGTGAGTCGATAAGTTGCTGAGACTGGCCTCAAACCTGCAATCCTCCTGTCTCAGCTTCCCAAGTAGGGATTTACAGGCATGTGCCACCATGCCTGGCTTATTTTTTTAAATTCTGAAACAGGAGTTGCTGAGGGTCTTGCTAAGTTGTTGAGGCTGGCCTTGAACCTGCGATCTTCCTGTTTCAGCCTCCCAAGTACTAGGATTATAGGTGTGCACCACCATGCCTATTTATATTTTATTTTTTATTCCATTAAATTTTGTTTACTTTTTTCCTAAATGTTCATTAGTTATCAATTAATAGAAAATGGAAATCTTTAAATACATTAGGGCCTTACACTAGTAATTCTCTAACACATTTTTCTGCAGGCCATAAAGCTTAGACTAGAAAATCTACTATAAAATAAAGAGCAAAACTGTTCATCTGTTAAGAATAAGGCAGTAGCAAATAAATTTTAGTTTCTTTATATCTGTTATGAATCGTTCTGCTAGCCTTTTTATCACTTGAGCCTAGCAGTGAAACTTATGATTTATTAGTTTGATTTTTAAATTTTCTTAATATTTTGAAATATGCTGATACAGATTATCGCACTGTGTACTAAGCTTTAACTATTAATGAAAAGAAATAAAAACGGCACTAAATCTTGAACACTGCTGCGATTATCCTCACCCAGAATCACAGAGGCCTGCAGATAGTTGTCCCTCAGTACTCCTGGGGATTGGCTCAAGGACCCTCACAGACACCCAGATCTATGGATGCTCAAGTCCCTTAGGGAAAATGGCATAGGAAGCCAGGCTTGGTGGTGCACGCCTAGAATCCCAGTACTTAGTCGGCTGGGACCGGAGGATCATAGGTTCAGGGCCAGCCTCAGCAATTTAGGGAGGCCCTCAGTAACTTAGTGAGACCCTGTTTCCAAATAAAATATAAAATAGGGCTGGGGGTATAGCTCAGAGGTAGGATGCCTTTGGGTTCAACCCCAATTACCCCCCAAAAAAATAAATGGCATACTATTTGTATGTATCCTAGGCACATCTATTCTTGTAATCCTTCCCACACACTAGGAATTGAACCCAGGGGTGCTCTATCACTGAACAGCATCCTCAGTCTTATCTATCTATCTATCTGTCTGTCTGTCTGTCTGTCTGTCTATCTGTCTATCATCTATCTATCTATCATCTATCTATTGTGGTACTGGAGATTGAAATCACAGGCGTTCTACCTCTGAGCTACACCATACCCAGCTCTATTTTATTATTTTTTGATTTTGAAACAGGGTCATACTAAGTTTTTGAGTGTCTTACTAAGTTGTTAAGGCTAGATGTAAACCTGCGATCCTCCTGTCTTCGCCTCCCAAGTACTGGGATTACAAGTGTGCGCCACCAAGCCCTGTTTTATTTTTTATTTTGAAACAGAGTCTCTCTAAATTGCCCAGGCTGGCCTCAAATTTGCGATCCTCCTGTCTCAGCCTCACACCTCCCCTGTAATTTCAGATCCTCTCTAGATTACTCATAATTAACGCAATGTGGGTGCTTTGTCTATAGTTATTCTTTTGGTTAGTGAATAATGATGAGAAAAATTCTGTACATGTACAAATTCAGTGTTTTTTCCCCAAATATCTTTGATCCACAGTTGGTTGAAACTGCAGATGCAGAACTCGCAGGGATACAAAAAGTCAAACTGTATTTATTTGTTTTTCCCCTGGGGATTGAACCCAGGGGCATTCTACCTTGCAGCTCTACCCACCAGCCCTATTATTTATTTATTTATTTATTTATTTATTTATTTATTCATTCATTATTTAGTAGTACTGGAGATTGAACCCAGGGGCATTCTACCTCTGAGCTTCACCAAAGCCTGATTTTTTATTCTTTTTTTTTGGGGGGGGGTAACCGGGGATTGAACCCAGGGGCGTTCTACCTCCGAGCTACACCCCAGGCCCTATTTTTTATCCTTTATTTTGAAACCGGGTCTCACGAAGTTGCGGAGGGCCTCACTAAGTAGCTGAGGCTGGCCACGAACCTGCGACCCTTCTATCTCAGCCTCCCAAATACTGGGATTACAAGCGTGCGCCCCCATGCCGGGCTTTATTTTTTATTTTGAAACAGGGTATCACTAAGTTGCTGATGGCCTCACTAAACTGCTGAGGCTGGCCTCAAACCTAAGATCCTCCTGTTGCAGCCCCCCAACTACTGGAATTACAGGGATGCACCACCATGCCTGGGCCAACCTGTATTTATGATGTCCTAAAATAGTTTTCCAGAAAAGCTGTGAAAAGTGACAAAATGTCATCTGAGAGAAAATAGGATGCCCCTCCATCATTTTTAAAAAATCAGACTAGTCTGTTTTGTTTTTCCTATCACCATTACGCTTGTAGAAGGGAATACTTTCTTGTACTGGGGATTGAACCCAGGAGCATTTTACTTCTGAGCCACACCCCCCAGCCCTATTTTGTTTTTTATTTTGAAACAGGATCTCGCCAGGTTTCTGAGAATTCCGCTGTGTTGCTGAGACTGTCCCCATGAACCTGCGATCCTCCTGTCTCAGCCTTCCAAGTACTGGGATTACAGGCATGCACCACCATGCCCATCTAAGGGAATACTTGCTGTGACACTGGTAAACAGATTCTAGTTTGTGCATTAACAGATGAAAACCACAATTTGCAATGAAAAATGCAATTGCTAGCCCAGCATAGTGGCACACACCTGTAATCCCCATACTTGGGAGGCTGAGACAGGAGGATCACAGATTCGCAGCCAACCTCAGCAATTTAGTGAGACTTTGTTTCAAAATAAAAGAATAAAATAGTGCTGGGGGTGTAGCTGGGAGGTAGAATGCCCCTGGGTTCCATCCCCAGCACCACAAAAAAAAAAAAAAGAAGGAAGGTGGAAGGAAGGAAGGAAGGAAGGAAGGAAGGAAGGAAGATTGCTTTCGAGGAAAACAAATATAAAAACACAAGGAGACCTGGATTTTTAGCACACAATGACTAATCAGTTTGTCCAATATTTCTAGTTACTATCCACATAACTAATGATTTTTATGTAAAATAAAAATGATAAAAAGAACTTAAGCTTCACAGTGACAGAAACAGCCCCGAGGGAACCGAGTTACCATTCTGGCTTCCCCACCGCAGCCTCCACGCTTCGGAAGAACTGGCAAGCTACAATTGGCACTTGAAAAAGTGTTACACAACACTGACAAGTATTAGAGAAATGTTGATTACTGTAAACAGCTTGCCTCAGGAATACTACCTTTCTTAAGAAGACTGGTTTTCCAATTAGTATTTCTACGGAGACACGATCTTCAGGGAAGGTTTCAGGAGAAGTTCTTTACCTTGCTGGAGAAAGGAGGTGTCATCTTGCTGACATGTAAAATTTCTGAAAATCTGCAGGAAAAAAAAAAGTTGACAAGTGACAAAGAAAAATGGGTCTTAAAAAGGAAGAAAATTCCAACCCGTGCTAGAGCGTGGGTGAATCTTTAGGAGTTTATGCTAAGTGAGATAAGCCGGTCAGAGAAAGACAAAGAGTGGATGATTCCACTGGTATTAAGTGCCTTGAATACTTAGAATCATAGAAAGGACAATGGTAGTTGCCAAAGGATGGGAGAAGGGAATGTGTGTGTGTGTGTCTGGGGGGGATTGTTTAATAGGTAGGAAGTTTCCATTTTGCAAGATAAAACAGGTCTGTGAATGTTTGGTGGTGATAGGTGACCGACAATGTGAATATATACTTATTCATTGCCACTGAATGGCAGGCGGGCATGGTGGTGCATGCCTGTAATCCCAGTACTTGGGAGACTGGGACAGGAGGCTCACAGGTTCGCGGACAGCCTCAGCAACACAGTGAGACTCTCAGCAACCTGGTGAGACCCTGTTTCAAAATAAAATATAAAAAGCCGGGCGTGGTGGCACACGCTTGTAATCCCAGTACTTTGGGAGGCGGAGACCGGAGACCCTGTTTCAAAATAAAGTATAAAAAATAGGGCCGGGGGCGTAGCGCGGAGGTAGAATGCCCCTGGGTTCAATCCCCGGTACCGCAAAAAAAAAAAAAAAAAAATAATAATAATAATAAAGAAAAGAAAAGAATAAAATAGGGCTGGAGGGTGTAGCTTGGAAGTAGAATGCCCCTGGGTTCAATCTCTAGTAACACACACACACACATACACACTCACTCACACGCAGTTAAACCAGGTACAGTGGCACATGCTGGTAATCCCAGTACTTTAGAGGTTGAGACAAGAAGATCACAGGTTTGAGGCCAGCACAAGACCCAACTAATAAATGAAAAGTGGTGGAGGTATAGCTCAGTGGTAAAGCTCTCCTGGGTTCAATACCCCGTACCACAGAAAACAAAAACAAAACCGGGTTAGGTAGTAAATTTTATATTTATTTTATTTTAGGTGCTAGGGATTGAACCCAGGGGCATTCTACCTCCTAGCTACACCCCCAGGCCTTTTTATTTTTTGTTTTGAAATAGGGTCTCACTAGGTTGCTGAGAGTTTCACTACATTGCTGAGGATGGCCTCTAAGCTGTGATCCTCCTTTCCAAGCCTCCCAAGTACTGGGATTTACAAGTATGCACCACCACTCCTGGCTCCATTACAATTTTTTTAAAATTAATAGAAGCCAGGTAGCCAGGTGTGATGGCGCACATTTGTAATCCCATTACCTGGGAGGCCGAGACAGGAGGATCTCAGGTTTGCCAGTCTCAGCTACTTACTGAGACCCTCTGCAACTTAGTGAGACCCTGTTTCAAAATAAAGAATAAAAAATAGGACTGAGGATGTATCTCAGAGGTAGAATGCCCCTGGGTTCCATCCCCAGGACCACAAAAAAAAAAAAAAAATAGAAGCCAGGGTGTGGTGATGCATACCTGTAAGCCCAGCACTTGGGAAAGTAAGACAGAGGGATCTCAGGTTCAAGGCCAGCCTGGGCAACTTAGTGAGACCCTGTCTCAAAATAGAAAATAAAAGGCGGGCGTGGTGGTGCAGGTTGGGAGGCTGAGATAGGAGGATCACAGGTTCGAGGACAGCCTCAGCAAGTAGTGAGATTCTTAGCAACCTAGTGAGACCCTGTTTCAAAAAAAGGGGGGG